>JAESVK010052411.1:0-17223 GCA_017140935.1 Hamamelis virginiana | reverse complement strand
AAAATAAAAAAAAAAAAACACCTCAAATGCTTTAAGCTCATCCATAAGGATCTGAACACTTCCAGGGGTGGCCTTAGCAAACAGGAACAGGTCATCAGCAAAGCAAAGATGGGAAAGATTAACCTTCTCATATCTAAAATGGTACTCAAAATCATCCCTCCTAGTGGCACGAGAAAGAGATCTAGACAGAACCTCCATAACAATCACAAAAAGAAAAGGGGACATAGGATCCCCTTGCCTAAGCCCCTTCTTCCCCGCAAAAAACCCTGCTAACTCTCCATTAACGGCAACAGAAAACTTGGGAGAAGAGATACACGCCACAATACAAGTCAACAAATGAGCAGGAGTACCCATATGCCTCAAAATAGCAATTAACGCTTCCCAGTTAACAGAATCATACGCTTTCTTAATATCAACCTTCAAAGCACATCTAGGAGGCCCCACATCTTTATGATAATTATGCATAATTTCTTGAGTCAGCAGAATATTATCAGAAATAATGCGACCATGAACAAAAGCAGATTGACAAGGGCTAATAATGTCAGGAAGGCACAACTTAAGCCTGTTTGCAATGATTTTACATAGCATTAAATGCATTAAGGGAAAGCCACATATCATCTTCACGTGGAGCAGCTAGAGATGTGGGTGGATTTGCGCAACCTGGTGATGGAGTGAGTGAGATGCCTTTGGTTTCAAATATAAAAACAATTAACTTTTCAAGTGGATCGAAGACACTAGGAATGGAGGTTTCTAGTGAGAGATGCTCTGGGGTTGGGTAGCTGATCCATTCTGGATTTTGTAGGGCTGTTTCTCTTATTTTTTTATTTTATTTTATTTTATTTTTTTTTGGATAATTAAGAAATATATTTACCAAAAAAGAATTACAGCGCAAATGCCATCCTGGCGACAAGCCGAAGCTTAAAAGCCCAATAGGCCGACCAACCACCCTAACCTATAAAAGAAACCTCTTACAACCCAAGAGGCTAGGGGGAAGAAAAACACAAATACAAATACTATGGAAGTACAACCCTTCCTATTTGCATTTAAAAGGTCAAAACTAGACCTGTAAACACATCAACCGACATTACAATAAAGCAATAAAAATGAACATAGCCGGTCAAACGGTCGAAAGCACGACCATCAAAGCCATCAGGAGCAAGCATAGACAAAGACCATGAGCACGGCAGCACAGAGAAACAGAGGCACATAAACCAATGCACTAGAGAACCAGCATGCACTCAAAGATCATAAGGACAACCACCATGCGCACGACCCACATCCAACAGCTCGAACCTAAGCTGGCCCCACTAACTCAAAGCTGGCCCCACAAGCAACGAGCCCAATAACCTGCCCAGCCCCCATTACACAGTTCCAAATATGTACCAATCATAAAACATAAATGCGACATTAGGATTTGGAAATAAAGACGCGCATAAACAGAGCCACGAGAGAAGCCCATTTAACCACAAAGCCACTTGAGATGCTCAAATAACCACAAAGCCACGTGATATGAAGCATGCACCAGGCATGCACCAACCCATTTCGCTAGCAGCTCATATGAAGGTAATAAGTCCAATGCATTTAATGCATTAACCAGCCCCACAACAGGACACGCAACTTTGTTTGCTTTGATTCCTTGTGTTATCTTTTTCTTGTGTTTATGGGAAAGAATTCAAGTTTGAAGCTTGGTTCTAAGATGTCTCTTAAAGGCTTTCATGATAATGTCCCTGTTGAAGGTGGCGGGAGAGCCACGAGTAAACCTGTTGAGGAGGATTCGTTTGAGATTAAGCTTGTTCTTGAGCTTATGGAAATTAAGAACTGGGATTTAGTTAAGGTTGCTTCTGTTCTGTGCAACCAAATCCATGAAAGAGTCGACCTTCAGAGATGTGCTGTTGTCAAAAAGGGCCTTGAAGTTTTGCTAGCCTGAGAAGGAAAGGAGTTGGCTGATGGCAAAGAACTTGATGTCTTTTTAATTTCTTGTTCTCAAGCTTCGAGTAGTGGCAGTGGTAGAGGTGGTGTTGGAGTTGAAGGTGGTGCAGGTATTTCAGTTGTGCATGTGGAGCAAGCTATGCATGAGGAGCAAGATGATGACAGCTGCAGTGGGTTATCATGCTCGTGCGGTAGTCAAGATGAGTGTTCTCTTTGCCGTGATAGTGATTATGAGTCTGAGATGCATGTGGCTAATGGTGGTTTTGCTATTGTTGATAAGATCCCTGTTGGTGAAGATGAAGGTGTTAGGGAAGACGATTGTTGCAATTGTGTGTTGCAGGTGATCCCGTCCAGGGAAGAAGATAGTAGTCATTCTTTTCCTTCTGGTCATGTCGAATTGTACCCTTCCAGTGCAGAAGTCTCTGTGTATTCCAATGTCCTTCAGTCGGCTGAGCCTGCTATGCATGATGAGAAGGGGGTGCGTGACAACCTTGCATTTATTGTTGATGAGAATTCTTCTTCACGTGGGAATATTTTAGAGGTTGGCAGTGGTTCTTTTGGAACTTTAGTTGTGGAGAATGAGGTTATTGCTAATGGAGAGACGTGTCCAGTCATGTTGAGTGGAGACAAGAAGCCTACTGTGAAGTCCGGTTCTATTGTTATGAGGCAGGGGATTGTTTCCCCAAGTAAAAGTGTTGTATCTCGTGGTGGGTCCGTAGCTCCTGCTTTTGGTGATGTGGCTGTCCATGCAGGCCATCTTATTTCAAGTGGGGCCGGGTCTCATGAGGTGTCTCATAAAGTCAATAAAGGAAGGGATTTTTTTATTGATCTCCATCATGCTGATGCAGCTGGCGGTGGTAGTGGGGCTGTTTCTCAAAGCATTGATGCGCAAGTGGAGGACATGGTTGGAGTGAATGCATTAAATGCATTAAATGCAAATGGGTTATCATTGCCACGTGGAGCTACAAGAGCTATGGGTGGCTTGTCTAGTCTTGAAAAAATGATTGCTAGTGGCGCTGTTTCTCAAGGTTCTGATGTGCAAACGAAGTTGAATCCTCATGTGGTTGGTAAAAGTGCTTTAAGTGCATTAAATGCATATGACTTGTCTCTTTTACGTCGCGCTGCTAGTGAAGTGGGAGGCTCTATGCAACATGGCGATGGAGTGTGTGGGGATGATGGGTCTGGGTCTCATGAGCATGCGTGTGGGGTTGATGGGGGCAAGGCCGTGTTTGGCCATGTTACTCGTGGGTTAGTGGAAAATGGTAATGGCCGTGGTTTCTCTCTTAGTACTGAACCGGGTTCTCTTAATGAGAGTTCATCTCTCGTGGATGTCCAAGTCATGCATGGCTTGCATGCTACCCAGAATCTTCTTGTTCCTGCTGGGGTTGATTTGGTTAAACCTCAAAGTGCTAGTGGTTTTGCTAATCTAAGGGGTTCTAAGGGTGTTGATTTACATAGTGGTATTTTGGAATTCCCTCCCTTCTCTTCTTCTTTTGGTCTCAAGGTTGATGGAGATGCTGATTCCAACAATCCCCTTGTTAGGTCGTGGAGTAGTCTTGTCCATAACCCTGCTAAATATTCCAAAATTCTCCATCTTTCTAGTATGGATATTGGTGAAAGTAGGGAAGGTATTTTTGAAGTTCCTTCTTTGGTTATTGATGAAGGAAATAAAGAATGGGGTCTCTCCATTATGGGGTATGTTTTTGACAAGAATCTTCCTTTTCCTGTGGTTAACAGTTGGGCGTCTTAATTATCCAAAAAAAAAAAACAGTTGGGCGTCTCGGATTTGGGGTAAAGACGTTTCTAAAGTGTTAAAATTTGATAATGGGTTCTACATTTTCAAAGCTAGTAGCTCGGAAGCTCTTGATAGAATTTTAAATGGTGGGCCTTATTACGTTGCGGGTAAATATTTGGTTCTTAAACAATGGGTGTCGGGAATGGAGTTAAAGAAAAATTGTATTTCTAGTATTCCTCTGTGGTTCAAGTTCTTCAATGTCCCTCTTGTGTTGCGTACAACCAAGGGTATGGAATTTTTGGGAAGTATTTTAGGTTGCCCTTTGTTTATGGATATGCATACGGCCACTGGTAGTAGGGCCAACTTCGCTCGTGTGTGCATTGAGATTGACGCTCGAAAGGTTGTTCCTAAATCTTTGAAAGTGGATGTTGGGAATGGTGAGATTGCTGAAATTGCTGAAATTGGGATTGAGATTCCTTGGTTCCCTTCTCGTTGTGAGAAGTGTAATGTGTTTGGTTTTTTTTTTTAATAATGTCCTTTTTTTTTTTTTTTTTTTCCAATGTGAAAATTGCAAAGTGAAAAATGGCTTCTAGAGAGAGATGCTCTGGGGTAGGGTGATTAGGGTGATTTCCTTCATCTTGGTTTAGATCAGCTTCTTGTTCCTCTTTGTTTGGTTTATGATCTGTGTTCTTTTCACGTTTTCCTTAGTTGCTCTGTTGTTCAAGTGATTGATGGGTAGGAACTCTGGTTCAAAGAGTGGTTCTAAAATGTCTCTTAGTAACTTTCATGAGTCTGTCCCTGTAGAGGGTGGCGGAGATGGTTCTAAGAACATCATGCCTGTTACTGATCCTTTTGAGGTTAATCATGTTAACCATATTTTGAGGATTAATGGTTGGAATGAGAGTTTTCTTGCATCAGTTCTTATTGATAAGATTCGTAAAAAAGAAAATCTGAAGGAATGTATTGTTGTTAGAACAGGGCTTCAAGTCTTGCTTGCTAGGAAGGGTCAGGCTCTGCTTGGCTGTGAAGAGCTTGATATGCTTGATTCTCTCGTTGCTGCTGTTCAAGGAAGTCAAGCTATTGATTTCCATGAGGGTGTATCCTCTTCTTCTGCTCGTATTGGAAGTGAGCTTGATGCGAGTAGTAAGGTTGACGTGCATGGTAATGCTGTGCATGGCAATGTTGTGCATGGTGAAGAAGTGGAGGAAGATGATATCTGTAGTGGAGAATCATGTTCTTGTGGAAGCCAAGATGAATGCTCATTATGTCGTGATAGTGAATGTGAAGATGGTTATGAAGATGGTCTGGAGGTTGGTGATGTTGTTCATGTTCATGAGGAATTATCGAAGTCTACTTTGGTTCATGGTTTTAGAGGTGAAGAGAACATCGTAGGTGCGGTGCAGGTGATTTCACCATCTGTCTTGGACAGCTCTCAAATCTTACCTTCTGCACACGGCGTGGTTAACCCTTCTTGTGCAGTCGGTGTAACTTCTTGTGGAAGGAAGGTTGGTGTTGTTCCGGGTACTGGCTGTGTTCAAGGTGCTGCTCCCAAGGGCCATGATTCGACTGGTTCGGCTGTGGCAGATGTTGTCCCTGGTGTGGCAGGATTTTTACATACCGTGCAGTCTCTTGGTGTCGAGAAGCATCTTGATGGTTCGTACGAGAAGGGCGTGGAAGGTGCCTTCAATTGCCACGGGGATAGCATTAAGGAGGGGTTAGTCCGCTTGCATGGTGAGAGTATAGAGGATGGTCTAACAGGAAATGTTAAAAGTATGGTGATTAATCCTAGTGGGGCCGGTTATCATGATTTGGGTGTGCTAGTGGAGGTTGATTCTCATTTGTTTAATCCTGCGCATATACCTACTACTACAGCTACCCTAGATGGAGTGTCTCATGATCGGGTTGGTGTTAATGCATTAAATGCTTTTGCATTAAATGCTACTCAAGTGTCTCCCTCACATGTAGCAGCTAGTGTTGTGGAAGGACTTGTGGATGCTGACCGTGCGAAGTTAAATGCTAGTGGGACGCGTGGCGATGCATTGTTGTGTGGGTCCGGTGCTTTGCCGCGTGGAGGTGCTGTTGAGGAGCTTGCTAATGAGATAGGAGCCCAAGACTTTGACTTGCGTGTTGTTGGCGCGGGTCCCAAGACTAGCTTTACCGCCACTGTCTTGGACAAGTGTGGGGCTGGTTATGATTTTGGGGGTGTTGCTGACTTTGTTAATCAAGTTAGTATTGGTGGTGTGCTCTCTCATGCGAAGGTTAGTGGGGATGCTGACTTGGTTAATCAAGTCATTAATGGAGAAGTGTTTGCTCATGCTCAAGACAGTGGGATTCACGTGGAGGCTCAAGATGACTTTTGTCATGCGGATGGGAGTCACGTGGGAGTGGGTAAGAGCTTAAAATTTTTTAAAAATGCTGGGGCTGATGCCCAATCTTCTAATGCTGGCCGTGATGACTCTAAGCCTGTGGGGCTTGATTCTGTAATGCTTAATAGGCATTTTCCTCCGTTAAGGTCTGATAAGCCTGGCCTCGTAAAGACTGCTTTCCCCTCTGTTTGGAATAAGCCTAAACCCAATTTGAAGAAGATTAGGAGACAGGAAGTGGGCACTACTTCTAATGGTATGTTTATTATTCTTGAAGCTATAATTGAAGTGGGGAAGAAACTGTGGGAGTTTGCTCTTGTGGGTCACATTTTTGATAAAAATTTACCGTTTTCCTTGGTGAATGAATGGGCAAATCGGACTTGGGGTGATGATGTTGTTGAGACTATCAAGCTTGAGCCGGGTTTCTTTCTGTTCAAAGCGAGAAATAGTTTGGCCCTAAATAATATTCTGAATGGTGAACCTTCCTACATTGCAGGTAGGCCTATGGTTATCAAACGTTGGCATTATGGGATGGTTTTAGAAGAGGACACTTTTTCTAAGATTCCAGTGTGGATTAATTTAAAAAATCTGCCTATAGTCTTGCGCTCTGTTGAGGGTTTAGAATTTATTGGTAGCACCTTGGGAAATCCTCCTTTATGTTGATTTGGATACTTTAGCTAGAATCTGTGTTGAGATTGATGCGGATAAGGATATCCCAAATTCCATGGATTTTGATTTGGGGCTGGGAGTGACCTCGAAAATTGTGTTTGAGACTTCGTGGAAGCCTTCTAGGTGTGGTAATTGCAAGGCCTTGGGGCACTCGTCCCTGAAGTGTCCTACAGCCCGTCCAAGAACTTTGAAGCAAGTATGGAAGGTTAAATCTTCTAATTCCCTTGCTCCTAAGACTTGTCCTAAGGTTGCCGTCAATGAAGTGTGCGATCCTAAGGAGAGGGTTCTTTGTTCTCCAAAGGTCATTTCCAGCAACCCTGATGAGTGGATTAAGGTCTCTTCAAATAAGGCCAGATCAAAATCTATTTGTGAGATAAAGACTGTTGAGCATCATACAAGCTTAATGGATGGAAAGAATTCGTTTGAGGTTCTATCCTCTGACATCGATACTGATCCCCCTTTGGTTTGTGATTATGTTGATGATCCTCCTAGTTCTACCAGGCTGAGACTTCAGGATAAGTTGAAAAACTTTAAAAATGCTAGAAGGAAAGGTGTTGACCGTCCTTAGGTTTTGTTTTTTCCTTTCCCCTATCCTCTTGGGTTGTATGTGGTTCTTTTTTGGCTAGGGTGTTTGGTTGGCCTTTTGGGCTTTTAGCTTCGGCTTGTTGCCAGGATGGCTCTTGTGCTGTATTTCTCTTTTTTGGTATATATACTTCTTAATTATCCAAAAAAAAAAAAAAAAAAAAAAAAAAGAAATGTCCTTTTTCCACTCCCTCTCCCTTAGTTCCCAAGCCTACTCAAGTTTGGAGAAAGAAAGACCCTCAGGCTCCTACAGTTGTTAATGATCATTGGGTTGAGGTCCCATCTTCTAAGGCCAAGGTTGATGAAGGCTCGAATGCGTGTGTGAAGGTTAATGCTCCCCCTGTTAGTAAGGGTTGTGATACTAGTAATCAGTTCAGCGCTCTTGAAGCCAGTGATGTTGATGATGCTCAATTGGATGATTCGGATTTGATGGATTGCAACTATAATGATAACCTTGTGTCGAGGAAGTAGTCTCTTAAAAAGAAGCTTAAAGATAAAATTCATTCTCTTAAGAATTCAAGAGGGAGAGATGTCCCTTAGTTTTGGTCTTTCTTTGCTTTCTCCTAGCCTCTTGGGTTGTACGAGGATTTTTTTGGCTAGGATTTGTGCTGTTAGCCCTTTCTTGCGGCTCGAGCTTTGCACTTCTTTGTAATATCTTGTTTTTTGGTAATATATTTCTTAATTATCCAAACAAAAAAAAAGATTTTAGATATGCACTTATAAATAACATTGCAACAAGATATAGGTCTAAATTCATTAAAAGATGAAGGATTAGGAACCTTTGGCACTAGGGCAATAATAGTGCAGTTAATCTCCCTAAGTATACAACCAGAGTTGAAGAACAAAGAAATAGCCTCAATAACATCTTCACCCACTATACCCCATGCTTTCTTGGAAAACAGAGACGAAAAACCATCAGGACCAAGGGCCTTATCATTCTTAATTGAAAATATAGTGGACTTAACCTCTTCAGCAGAAATACCTCTATTAAGGATATCAAGATGAGCAGAAGACCAACCAAACCCCTCCAAATTATTCAGAATTCCATAATCAGCAGGCGCGCCAGGATCATTTCCCAGAATGAAATGGAAGTAGGAAACATCCTCATTCTTAATAGCAATAGGATCCTCAACCTTTGAACCATCAGATTGAATAATACACTTAATCGAATTGATAGAATTTCTAGCCTTTACTAATTTGAAGAAGAAGTTAGTATTCTGATCCCCCAACTTTAACCACTGAATCCGAGATTTCTGCTTGAGGAATCCTTCCTCAGCCCGAGCTAATGTACAATAAACTCTGAGACATTCCTTCTCACATCAACAAGAGAGCCATCATTAGGGTTATGCAAGAGACATGACTGGGCATCAAGCAGCTTCACCTTAGCATCAGCCACTTTACCTCGGATATCCCCAAACTCATGGAAATTGAAAACCTTAAGAGTCTCTTTAGTCACTTTGAGTTTACGATATAATCTGTACATAGGCTGACCATAAAAGCTATTATTCCAGGCTTCACTGACAATAAACATAAATACAGGATGATCTGCCCAAAAATTGAAGAACTTAAACGGAATGGACTTTTTAACCAGCACAGCAGAAGGGCCAAGTTTAACCAAAGCCAAACAATGGTCAGAAATCCCTGGAGGAAGAAACTCAGAGATCGCATTAGGAAATGAATCCATAAAACATTCATTAATCAAAATCCTATCCAGCTTCCTAGCAATAAAAGAGTCACCATCTCTTCTATTCAGCCAAGTAAAGAGAGGTCCTATAAACGGCATATCAAACAATTCAAGGTCAAACAGACATTCATGAAACTCCGACATAGCACTATCCACCCCTACATTTCCTCCCATTTTCTCACTAGAGAATCTAGTCACATTAAAGTCCCCCAAGAGAGCCCAGGGACTATTTCCAATAGTAGAAGAAAACCAGCCCAACTGCCTCCACAACTGCTTCCTATCAGACTGGCAATTAGAAGCATACACAAAAGTACAGTACCAGAAAAGATTGCCTTGAAGAGCCGAGATGCGACAATGAATAGCCTGATCAGAGCTACTTAAACAATCCAAATTCACACTAACCAGATTCCAACAAACCCAAATCCTTCCTAGGGTAGAATGATTATAATTATGAGAGATACACCAACCAGGGGCAATACACAATAAAATACTATCCATACCAACTGATCTAACACGAGTCTCCACCAAACAAAAAACAGAGATAGCTTGAACTGAGATAATAGAACGAACTTCTTTTTGTTTTAGAGATTCATTCAACCCCCTAACATTCCAACAGGCAATATTAATCATGGAAGATTAGAAGATAATGAACCTCCACCCAGGTCTACCCTGTCTTTAGCCAAACCAGGTTTATGTTGTTGCTTTCTAAGTTTTTTCAGTTTGCTTTTAGACAAAAAACCATCACCAGTAACATTACCCATTTCATAAACTTTTTTAAGATTTTTGAAATTAGTAAAAATGGGAGAGCTATCAGAATAATCTGATTCAGGCATAGAATCAACATTAGGAATCTTTAAATCATTACTAACAACATCAGTACTCTCTTTACTAGTGGTAAGGCAAGGAAAGGAATTAACCTGTCTGTCATCCTTTAGCTTTGAACTAGTAATCTCCATGTTGTGTGAAACTGGCTGTTCACAATTCCTAAAGCTATTATTGATGTTGGTGAAAAATAGTGGGAATTTGCAATTGTGGGTCACATTATTGATAAAAATTTACCATTTTTTTTGGTGAATGATTGGGCTCATCGAACTTGGGGAAATGATGTGATTGAAACTATCAAGCTTGAGCCTGGTTTCTTTCTATTCAAGTTTGATAATGAATCTGCCCTGAATAATATCTTGAATGGTGAACCTTCCTTTATTGCTGGGAAACTTATGGTGTTAAAAAGATGGAATGTTGGAATGGTGTTGGAGAAGGAATATTTTTCAAAAATCCCTGTTTGGGTTCACTTAAAAAACCTTCCTATAGTTCTTCGCTCTATTGAAGGTCTGGAGTTTGTTGGTAGCACCTTGGGTAATCCTATTTTTGTTGATTTGGATAATTTTGCGAGGATTTGTGTGGAAATTGATGCTGATAAGGAAGTTCCTGATTCCTTGTTGTTTGATTTGGGTCAGGGAGTTACTGCCAAAATTTTGTTTGTTTTCCCTTGGAAACCTTCTAGATGTGGCAGATGTAAAGTCTTTGGGCACTTTCCCCAGAAATGCCCTTTAGGCTTGCCTCCTTCTTCAGCTCAAATTTGGAAGGTCAAGAAGGGTTCTCCTTCTGTTCCTAAGGTTACTCCTAAGGTTGTCCATTCCGAAAGTTATTCTCAAGATCAGGTCCCTTCTCCTTCAAAGGTTAATTCTAATATTTCTGACATCCCTAGTGAGTGGATTGAGGTTTCTTCGTTAAATGGCAAAGGTAAATTGAAATCTGGGGTTAGTAAGGCTGCTGTTCCTTCTGCAAGTTCTGATTTTGGTAAAAATTCGTTTGAAGCTCTGTATTCTACTGATGATTCTGATCCCCTTGTGGATAGTGATGTTAGATATGTGCCCTAAAACCAATTGTTCTGTTGAGTTTAGGGTTTTATATTTCATTATTATATCTTGTATGGATCTTTATTCATTTATGATATGGCTATTTTTATCATGTAAACTTGTGTTCAATTACTGTTCATGATAAAGTCCTTGGGTAGTATGATAGAGAGTTATATCTCAAGTGTTGAGATAGAGAGACTTATAACTCTCAAGTACTTCTATCCTAAACTGGTTCCTGATCATAGGTTTATATATTTGGACGATTATAAACCGTTAAGATTAGCTCAGGTTTTACTAGCTCCATGGGAGGATGGTGAGTCTCGAACCATCTGTGTAGAGACACTATAGTAAACCTGTGGGTGCTTGTTAGAGAACAGGTACACTGAACGTGACCAATTTGAGTACAGCTTATGGAATTCTATTTGTATGTCAAAGGCTGCTCATGTGTATAGTCACAGTTGTAATCCTTAGACTTGAGACACCACATGTTATCTTATATATGAATTGCTAAAGTTTGATAGTATCTCGTACACCCTTAATCATAAGGATGTAATCGGTGCTCATTGGCTCTAGTGAGTTATGTATGAAGATAGGTGAGTGTGCAATAGAGGATCACCACCCTTAATAAGAAAGGGCGAATGTCTTAGTTAGTTCACAGTTACTATCTCAATGGAGTCTTTGGCCAAAGCAGAAGGTTGCCAAGAAAAGTGTTTCAAGGGCATACCTAATTGAGATTATAATCTGGTGAATTAGTAACGCATGATTAAGTTAGGGTTTGACATGAATCCATACCCAACTAACTTAATTGAGACATTGTTTGGTGAGGGATTATTTATAGCACGAAGGGTTCATTTACATGTTCGTATATTCACCCACACCTAGGGTACGTCATGACATATTGCTAGATGTCACTCATGACTAGTGAAGGCCTAATGATAAGGGTTATCATTGAGGGCAAAATTGGAATTGTTCCAATAGAACCTAAAAATAGAAAGTTTCTATTTTGGGCGACATTGAGATGTCCCCTGCCACTACTAGGTTGGGATGAACCCAATGGGTCACACACAAAAGAACATAAGTGAGGTTGTTAAACTTGTGAGAGGGTTACATTCTAATTGATATATGTTTGGTTTTAATTAATTAAGGGTTAATTAATTAATAACTAAAAGGATATCTAATTCAAGAATGGGGATAACCTAAACGGGGTTTATGGTCATGCTAGCACTAGTAACCAAACGCCCTAAGAAGAGGAGGGGCTTATTTAAAGAGAGTGAACCCTAGCTTTCAAAAAAAGCATGCATCACTTTCTCTCTCTCTAAGATTGCCGCCCCTCTCTCTCTCTCCCTCTCCATGCTTGTCTTTTTCAAGGGTTGAAAAATTCAAGAAGGTTTAGCGACTCTTGTGTTCGTGTGGACGTTCATTGGAGGCCACCATACTTTTGGGGCTCGAGGATTGAGCGAGGACGATCATAAAAGGAAGAGAATATCGCGAAGGAACAAATCAATGTAAGCTTTACTTTATTGATTTTAATTTAAAGTTGATTCGATTCATCGATTAAGTAATTTCATGGTTGAATACAAAAGGAAAATTTTTAAAACCTACCTTCCGCTGCATTCCTTGTTCGTATTCTTTCAGTGGTATCAGAGCCATTCTTAATCCTTGATTCGAATCATAAATGGCATTGTATGGCATATATTAAAGTGTGTTTTAATTAAAATGGGATTTAGAGAAATCACCATGAAGGATTCGGCCATGGGGTTTTTGAACCCTTATTGTTTTGTTTTTATAATTTGCAACTAGGGTTTCATAAACCCTAGTGATGGACGTTTTTGCATAGGGGCTGCCATGGTGGTTTTCAACCTTGAAAGGGCTTTAGAGAACCTAGGTGACGACTGCAAAATGGGGGCTGCATTAGGGTTTTATCCCTTATGTTTTTCGGCAACTAGGGTTTAGGAAACCCTAGCTAAAACGGCTATACATGGGGCTGCACTTTAGGGTTTTATAATCCTTATGTAATTCAGATTATATGATGGGTTTAGGACCTTGAAGGTGCAGCCATGGTGAAGTATTAGTGGAGAAGATGATGATAATTTAGGAAATCCTAATCTAAATAGGAATCCTAGTTATACTAGGATTTGTTTATTTAGTTAGTTTCCTTTTGTTATTATCATTCGTAGTTAGTATAAGATACTAATTATAAATGTCCTAATGTGATTAGGAATTAATTAATTATGTTAATTAATAAGATATGTGGCTGCACTTAGTGGTTTTAGAAACTACCTAAAAAGATAAGGTTAGTTTCTTAATTTGAAAATTTTCAAATTCAAAAGTTTCTTGTTTTTTCAAGATAAAGTGGGATTTGATTTTTAAATTTTGAAACTCTATCTTTGGATGATATGATTTAATTTTAAAATTTGAAACTCTATCATTGGATGATAGGATTTGAATTTTAAATTAATCTTATGATATGGTTGTCATCATATTTTTGAAAATTGAATTGGTCAAAATTTCAAAAACCCTATCCCTATTCCCCTACAATTTTCGGCCACACTAGGTTGAGAACACTAGTGTATCTTGACCACTTCTTTTGGTCTTCAATTTAATTTGTATGTCTTCACAAATGTTTTATTAAATGTTTATTTGATTGCAAAATTATTTTAAAACATTTTGAAATTCAAAAATGTGAAGAAACAAATTGAAAGACAAAATTGGGTTTGGGAAACCCTAATTGCCAAAATTGGGGATTTAGGATTATACACATTGTGTTGGGCTTTTTAATTGGATTAAAATGCTTGGTGATCATCCACAATGATATATTGAATTGTCCTAATGGTTAGTACATGAAAATATATAGTTTTAATATGATTTATATTAATTATAAAATCATAAACAGTGTGCTGTTTTCTGGGCAGCAGTCACTGTAAAGTTGTAAAATCTTTTTAATTTATTTAAAATGGTTTTTACAGAAGGCCACCTATCAACTTCACTAATATAAGGTCTTAACTAAATGTAGGAATGGTTCCCATCATTTATTTTTGACTTTAAATAGCCACGATAAGCATTTTGTGACTTATGCTCAAATCTGTCACGATTTGGAGTAACAGTCACAAAACGCTTTAAAGTGATATCAAACGTTGGAATCACTTAACGAGACCCCTGCCATTGGAAAGAACACTGAAAATCCTAGTGAAATGAAGTGTTCTTAAATTTAAAAAGGTGTTTTAAATTGTGCAAATATTTAATGCAAAACAGGGGCTGATTCTTGGTGTTTTAGAGAAAACACAATAGTAAGGAGTTACTTAATTTTAATGCGATTAAAATTGACATCTATTTTCATGGGATGAAAGATAGATTAAAATATGTTTTTAATACATGCCATTGCCATTTATTACTTGTTCCTTTACTGCTTTAATTTATTCAATGCGATTGTTTAAATTATAATATGGAAAGATATGGACTTAAAGACCAATTAATTTGGATGTGATTGGCCGCATGCGATGTGAATCTTTTATGGGTTGTAATTTAAAGTAGTTTAAATTATTTGTGATGTAATTTTAATTATGGGCTTGCATGCCTATTTCCCTCCTTTGTAATGTATCCCCTATTCCTTTATACCCTCTTTTTATTTGTGTAATTGTACATCAAAGATCGAGACGGTGCATGGTGGACCCGAGGATACATGGAGCAGTGGGAGGACATAGAGAAGACCTTGAGAAGATCTTTTCTTTCATGTAATAGTTACAGGTTAAAATTGCGATCACATAACCCACATGAGACCTAGGGCTCAACTATTGGCTCTAGTTGGGCCCAACCTAAAAGTCCATATTTTTCCTTAGGCCCATATATATGTTAGATGTATGCTTTAGGGGCCTGTTAACCATATTATTATATGTCTTTGATGATAGTGTCCCGTTCCTTTATGGATAGTGGGAGTATCATTAAAGTACTAATAATAAAGAATGGTTAATAATATATATGTGATATATTGATGCATGTGATGTATGTTAATATTATGATGTGACCTAAATACTCCTAAATTTCAAATTTAAATTGTAAGGAAGAGGCATATGATGCTTTATCCTAGCCTCCTACCATTACAAGAAAGGAGAGTCTTTATGGTGGATGTGTTTGGCTGCAGATATGTGGGAACACATTCATTATGAAGGTTCAAACCAGCTTGTTACATATTGGATATCATGAGGTGCGATAATGGGGCTTACCAAGAAACTGATATGTGAGGGATGCCACATTCAATTGACCATACTCATGTGAATGGTAGGTGTGATTTAACTAAAGTACACTAACCAAGAAACTATTATGTGAGGTTACTGTAGTTTAGAGGCTGAAGGAAGATTGGAACTTGCTTAGTGAAGCATTGGATAAAGAGTTATCCACCCCTTTGGAATAGTGACCCAAGAAACTATTATGTGAGGTTCACTAGTTCAAATGGGACCCCAATCCCCATTAAGAATTCATTTTTGAATTCTCGAATCCTATAGAGGGAGTATGGGATTTGATAAAATAGTGGGAGACACCATAAAACTAAAGACCAAGTTATTATGGTTTAATGAAATATAATGATCTGTTACTTATTTTTGTAGATATCATGGTTATACTCAAACAAATATCCGAAAATGAATTTGACTACTGTTTGACTGAACCTTGTAACAATGAGCTGTCTAAAGAATTGGGAAAAGTTCCTAATTCAGGATTTTATCTATCAGTCAGCTCTGCTTGCTCTTGGGTATTGGATACCGGTGCTAGTTCTCATATATGTAACAATATTAGAGAACTTAGAGGAAGCAGACAATTGGGTCGAGATCAAGTTTCCCTTCGAGTTGGAAATGGAGCAAACGTTGCTGCATTGGCTGTTGGGACTTGTGACCTAATTTTACCATCAAGGCATGTTATGAAATTGGAAGACTGTTTGTTTATGCCAAGCATAGTGAGGAACATTGTTTCGGTTTCATCCTTAACACGTTCTGGCTATGAATTTATTTTCAGTAGGAATGGTTGTACTATTTCTTTTGGAAATAAATTAGTTGGCTCTGGCATATATCTGAGCGGTCTATATTTCTTGAACATGGATGGTAATATAAACTGTTTAGAGAAGAATCAAAATGCTAAGGGGCATAAAAGACCTCGTGATGAAAATGACTCGACCTATGTATGGCATTTGAGATTAGGTCATATTAGTGAGGAAAGGATTAATAGGTTAGGTAAGGATGGGCAATTGGGCTCATATGTACTTGTACCCTTACCTACCTGTGAACCTTGTCTCATGGGTAAAATGACCAAATCGCCCTTTACTGGTCACAGTGAGAGGGCAGGAGACATACTAGGGTTAATACATTCTGATGTATGTGGACCTTTAAACAAGGTTGCCAGAGGTGGTTTCACCTACTTCATTACCTTTACCGATGATCACTCACGGTTAGGTACGGTGTATCTCATGAAACACAAATCTGAATCCTTTGAAAAGTTCAAAGAATACAGAGCTGAAGTGGAGAAACAAACTGGCAAAAGTATTAAAGCTCTTCGATCGGATCGAGGAGGAGAATACTTGACCACTGAGTTTTTGGATCATCTGACTGAGGCTGGCATAATATCACAGTGGACTCCTCCTGGTACACCTCAGCTTAATGGTGTATCTGAAAGGAGAAATCGTACTTTGATGGACATGGTACGATCGATGCTGAGTTACACTGATATGTCAATATCCTTTTGGGGATATACATTGGAGACAGCTGCTTATTTGTTGAACAGGGTTCCTTCCAAATCTGTCCCTAAGACTCCATATGAGATGTGGTATGGGAAGAAACCAAGCCTCAAGCATCTGAGGATTTGGGGTTCTGTTGCATACGTTAAGAACCAAAATGCAACCAAATTGGAAGCAAGATCAAACAAATGTAGATTTGTGGGGTACCCAAAAGAGTCTTTGGGATACTATTTCTATCACACTGATGAAGAGAAAGTCTTTGTTAGTAAGTTTGCCGTGTTCTTGGAAAAAGAGTTTATTCAAGAAGGAGGCAAAGGTCAAGTGATAGATCTCAAGGAATTATCCGAGAGCTCACAGATCAACACTGATACCACCCCTGCCCCTGTTGAGGCAGAACCTACTGTTACACCACCACTTCGTAGATCTAGTAGGGTATCTGCTCCTCCAGATAGATATGGGTATCTTCATGAGATGAGAGAGGAGTTGTTTCTTGGTGACAAGGAACATCCAGATGATCCTACTACATACGAGGGAGCGATGTTGGACATCGACTCGAGTAGATGGCAAGAGGCCATGAAATCTGAAATGGATTCGATGTATTCTAACCAAGTCTGGACTTTGGTAAATCCTCCTGAGGGTATAGTACCTATAGGCTGTAAATGGATTTACAAAAGGAAGATAGG
>JAESVK010052410.1:0-14327 GCA_017140935.1 Hamamelis virginiana | reverse complement strand
ACTAACCACCACATAAATAAAACGTTCGTCGGTACGGCTCGAACTACCCTCGAGCCCTTTGAAACAAAAAAACTAATACCTTCCTCCAAGAACAGCTTCGAGCTACCTCTCGAACCACGTACAAGTACTTCGAATCAATAAACCTTCGATGCGGAGCCACATGCGACCAAGCAGCATCAAAGACAAAAGGAATCTCCCATACCCCAAGTTAGGGTAAAAGAGATGGGTGCTCTCTAATTCATCAGTTGAGTTGATGTGTGTTGAGAGAGAGAGTCTGTTGGTCTTCAGGCCTTTATTTATAGACTTCTAAGTGGTAGTCTTCTAGTTGGCTTCTGCTAGTTGTTGGATCATCTTCATCTTTAAACCGGATCATCATCAACTACTATCTATTCCAATCCGGATAAGACTTCTTTTTTAGCTTGATAATCATCCTCCAAGAGTGAAGAGTTTGGATGGCAACAAACTCCTTAAAACATGCATTCCCGATTAGCTTCGAACTCCTTGAAAACTAATCCAATTCTAGCCAATTTATCATTGGCTAGAATTAAAGAATTTAATTAAAAACAATTTACTAGCCATCGAATGGCCCTGTTAAAAAATGGATTAACACAACTACAATTCGATTCCTTCAAACATCACCCCCATTGATTCATAAGAATAAAAATCCCACATAAAAGTTACTCATTTACAAACCCAAAAAAAAAAAAAAAAAAAAAAAAAATCTCGACACCATTCCAAAACCCGACCCCATACTAGAAAAAATATCCAAAACCCTATCTATACTTAGAACTTGCCATTCATCACTTCGAGATGAACAATCAAATGGTAGATTGACAAATACATGACTCAGACGCATAATCCCCATATTTTTGGCAACTACATTTGATTCCTTCAAACATCATCCCCATTTATTTTTTGATACACAAATAACTATAAAAAACCACCAAACGAAGAGCAATGATTCAGAATTAGCTAACTGTTTTTCGTCGGAAATGGAACACCGAATTTGGAAGACCGTTTATATCTCGCCCGACCGTAGGTCAACGTTGAGTCGTGTTTTTTCGTCTATTTGGTTTCTTATTTTCCAATAATGATGGATTCATATTTCCGCCAAAGTGGGCAATAGCTAAACACGTCTACTAAATTTTGGGCTATAATCATGAAACAACAGAGAACGTATATATATCTCACGCGCGCGAATTGAAAAAGAAACTGTATCATTTAAAAAAGGGCATTTATGTATTTTTATTAGCAAAATTACATTTTCATATATCTCTAAAATCTGGAAGAGCCTCCTGGTATAGGCATCTAATACCAGGGTCTTATTAATATAAATTCCAAAAAAAAAATAAAAATAGCAGGACTTATGGCATTAAGTGCGTGTTTGGGAAGAGTAGAAAGAAGCACTTTTATTTGCTTTTAAGTAGGGGTGGCAAATGGGTGGGTTTGGGTGGGTTGGGTTGGGTCTAAATGGGTTGGGCTACAAAATGTACATGACTCATTTAAAGTACCATGTTTTGACCCATTTAGATCCATACCCATATATCCCAATCCGACCCGATCAATATATCATGGGTCGACCCCTTAAAAAATAAAAAAAAAATTTAAAGCATATACATGCTAACAAAAAAAAAAACTTAAAATAAAATAAAATAGTCTCATTTAACAACAAAATTTAACATGTCATATATATATACAAATATCGTTCGAGATCTTGCTTCATGGGTCGAGCCGACCCACCAACCCATATATCATGGGTCGACTTTTTTAAAAAAAATAATAATAATAATTTAACGCATATACATGCCAACAAAAAAAAAAAACTTAAAATAAAATAAAATTGCCGCATTTAACAACAAAATTTAATATGTCATATATATACAAATCTCGTTCGAGATCTCTCTTCATGAGTTGAGCCAACCCGACCCACTAACCCATATATCATGGGTCGACCCTTTTTTTTTTTAAACGCATATACACGCCAACAAAATAAAATAAATTTGCCACATTTAACAACAAAATTTAACATGTCATATTTAAATTTTCAACAAAAATTGCATTCTTACAGTTATTCAAAATGTAACAATTTTGCAGTCATTTTTTTTTTTCAAAAACCAACCGTTGGATCATCCTGATTTTTGGTAGGCATGACATTCATAAGATGAGTATTTTATCCGACGGTCAATTTTTTAAAATATATTCTGCAACTGACCCTACAGAAGCGCAGAATGTCAAAATATATAAAACTGAATGTTTTTTGACATGTTAAATTTTGTTGTTAAATGCGGTAATTTTATTTTATTTTGTTGGTGTGTATATGCGTTATTTAAAATATATATATATCATTCGAGATCGCTCTTCATGGGTCGACCCGACCCGACCCACCAACACATATATCATGGGTCGACCCTGTAGAGATGGAAAATTTCTAACCAATCACAAATTGCCACATGGCTTAAGCCAATTAAATCATGACCAATCAAAACGTGTCATGTGCCACCAAATGGACCCACTAGGATACTCTAAAGGCGAATAAGAAATAGCCAAGTGTCCTATTTTACACAGGCTTAACAAATTACAATTAGCCATGTGTTTTAAATCTGTGATTAAGTGGACAAATCAAATCTTGCCACCTATCACATTGGGCTAATTAAGGATAATTATTTAAAATTAATATTTATCCTTATCACACAAATAAATAAGGATAAATATTAATTTAAATATTTATCCTTGTCATCCAAGTGGAATAAACCAATCAAATGGTACCACATGGTCAGATAAGAATGACTCAAATAATTAATATTTATCCTGATAAATTAAATAAATAAGGATAATTATTAAGAAATCCATTCCTATCCAAACTCTCTACTCCCTACCACTATAAATAGGGGTGGCCTCCAAAGGTTAAAGCACAACAATTCTGAAGCAAAGAAGCTCTCTCAGACTGAAGCATCAAAGCCCTGAAGAACTTTCCAAGCATTCAGACCTTCAAGTTGAAGATCAAGCATCAAGCCCTTCAAGTTGAAATCAAATCCTTCAAGTAAAGATCCAAAGCCTTCAAGTTGAAAATCAAGCTCCAAGCCTTTCAAATTGTAGATCAAGTTCAACAAGTCCTTAAACAAGCCAGATTCAAGAACACGTGATCATCACCCTTGAATCGAGAAATCTACCACGAGAAGAATCAGAGGATTTTTATCTTTTGTAAAAGATCAACAGAGATTGTACTTCACATTTTTCAAATATAAATCAAAATCGACATTTGTCTACTCTCTTTTCGGTGTTTATTTAAAAACACGAAATTTGTGTGTACAAATTTCTGGCACGCCCGGTGGGACCATCTCTGCCTCTCATCTCTTCTCTTTAACCAAAAAGAACTTCTCAAGAGTCCAAGTCTGCAATTTCATGGCTCCTAAGAAGAACATTACTCAAAGTTTCAAGCCCCTTGATTCATCGTCCAGTCAGGATACTTTGAATTCTGGTCCGATGACTCGAACTAAAACAAAAGCTGTCACTGAAATATATGCCCATACTGCTACAGAGTCTAAAACAACTCAAGTCTTTGATGCCTCTAAAAATCCAGTGATCTCTTTAGCCTCATTGGGGGCAAAGGAAGATGTTGCTGCCATGGTGGAACAAGTCTTAGCACAACCATCCATCTCGCAGGGGGCAGGCTCAAGTTATAACTTTCTCTTTGCTGAAGAAGAGGATTCAAGTGGTGGCTCTACAACAAGCTCTCCTTGTGGGACTCCACCGTCAAAGCTGATGTTACCAACAGATCCTGCAAACCTCAACAATTCTGCGACTATGCCTGTAATGATGACCAACACGGTCTCTGTTGAAGATCAACTTGCAAGTATGACAAAAGCTATTGAAGGGCTCGCCAACTCAATGCAAGAAAAAGATCTTCAAATTGCCATGCTAATGAAAAAGATGGAAAATCTAGGAGAGTCAAGTCATGCAGCTGCTAGCACGCAACCAACGAATGCAACTCAAAAGACTCCCCAAGATACAATTGAAGTTCCTACAAAGATTGAAGGCCCATCCAAGGATCTCCAAGTATCCACAGATGGATCAGTACCTGCAGATCAGTTGAGGGAATTCATCATGGGTGCTATTAAAGATAAGGTCGAAGGAAATACTCACTCCTATTCCACTTATACCAAGCCTTACACCCAACGGATCGACTTCATGAGGATGCCTCAAGGTTATCAGCCACCAAAATTCCAGCAATTTGAAGGCAAAGGAAACCCAAAACAACACGTTGCCCACTTTGTGGAAACATGCAATAATGCTGGCACTGATGGAGATCTACTTTTCAAACAATTTGTTCGATCTCTGAAAAGTAATGCCTTTGATTGGTACACTGATCTTCAGCCAAGTTCAATTGACAGCTGGGATCAACTCGAGCAGGAGTTCCTCAACCGTTTTTATAGCACTCGTCGTACTGTTAGTATGATTGAGTTAACCAACACCCGCCAGTGGAAAGACGAACATGTCATAGACTACATCAATAGGTGGAGGAACTTAAGCCTTAACTGTAAAGATAGGTTATCTGAAGCCTCTGCAATTGAAATGTGCACCCAAGGCATGCACTGGGGCTTACGCTACATTCTACAAGGAATAAAGCCTCGTACCTTTGAAGAGTTAGCAACACGCGCTCATGATATGGAGCTTATCATAAGTGCTAACGGAGGCCAAGGCCCACTCGTTCAAGAATATCGTAAAGGAAAAGAAAAACAAGATAGCCAGAAAGGGGGCAAGTATCCTCCCAAAGGCAATAACAAAGAATCTATGACTGTGGGTACTGCCCCAGTTAAATTTGCAGTCAACTCAAAGAAAAAAGAAGAAGAAAAGGTTCACTTAAGTCAAGAGCAGGGAAGAAAGAGGGTTACTCTGAAAGAAATGCAAGAGAAAGAATATTCATTTCCTGATTCTGACATTCCAGAGATGTTAGAAGATCTTCTCAAAAGTAAGCTGATTGAACTTCCCGAGATGAAGCGCCCTGAGGAAGCTGGTCGGGTCAATGATCCTATGTACTGCAAGTATCACCGGTTGGTTAGCCACCCAGTGGAAAAGTGTTTTGTTTTGAAAGAAAAGATCATGGATTTGGCTCGAAAAGGAATGATCGAGCTTGATGTAGATGTTGTGACCTCCAATCAAGCCACCATCACTTTCGGATCATGTGGTCTTATGCCTCTTTCAAACCAAGAAAATATGAACAAAGCACCCATTTCCATCCAGTCAGACACTGTTTTCTCAATCAAGTTCGGAGCATTTGAGCCTATTGAAGTCGAGTTGACACCTTCTCATGCACTGGAGGCTCTCTCTGCCTTAAGTCTAAAAAAGTCGAATATAGTAGAAATGGCAATCCAGCAAGACTTATCAAATTCTGATGATGAAGGCTGGACTCTTATTACTCGTCGAAGAGGTCATAAGTCAAAATCTCAAAAACCAGCAGTTGCAAGAAAGAACAAGCAACGATCTCGAATGGTTAGAAAGGTAATAAAAAAGAGAGCTCCCAAGAAGGAAAAAGCAGCTTCCAGTTGGTTGAAGATTCACTTGAACAAAAGCCATGGATCTCCATGACCTTATGGGATTTTTTGCCAGAGTGGTATCAAAATACCGTTTACCCTTCTATGAATAAGCTGTCATGTCATCAAGTAGAGGGTCAAGAAGTGTTAACACATGATGAAGAAGATAAGCCTAATGAAAACACAGAATTGATAGTTGAAGAAGATTCTCACCCAAGTTCTGGCACCTGCACTGCATGCATGTCATCCATTAATTTTTCTGATGAAGATTTATTACTTGGCTCCAAGCCCCACAACCGTCCTCTCTTTGTCACAGGATTCGCTCGTGAAAGAAAAGTGAACAGAATTATGCTTGATGGCGGATCAGCTGTTAATATTTTGCCATTACGTATATTGAAAGAGATAGGCATCTCTGTGGATGAACTTTCACATAGTCGCTTAATGATTCAAGGCTTTAATCAAGGAGGTCAGAAAGCTATAGGCATGATAAGACTTGATTTATTAATGGGAGAAATGCATTCCAGTGCATTATTCCATGTCATTGAAGCTAGGACTACATATAATATGTTGCTTGGGCGACCATGGCTGCATGAGCATGGAGTTGTTCCTTCTACCCTGCACCAGTGCTTCAAATATTATCAAGATGGGGTCCAGAAAAAAGTTGCAGCTGATGATAAGCCATTTACTGAAGCTGAATCTCATTTTGCTGATGCTAAGTTTTACTTGGAATCCACTGGGATAAAGGAAGCTCAACCAAGCTCGGTACCATCAATAGGCAGTACTGAAAGACATAAGCAAAATGCTTCTCAAAATGCGGAAACTGTCACTCCTGCTAAAGAATGTGAAGAGAAAATTGCAGAAAATGAAGCTAAAAATGCAATGGGGCAAAGTGCTAGTAAAAAAATTCTTTATGAAGCAACCAAAGAAACTCCAGTGCTTCGTTATGTCCCAAAATCTAGAAGAAGAAAAGGACAATCTCCTTTTACTGAATATAATGCGGTGAAGCTAAATGCATTCGAAGGATTAACTCTCCCGGTCACTAAGCTTGTTAAGACAAAAGTGATCAATCCTCCTTTAAAAGGGTTCGTTAAGCCATCACAAGGGTCCGAAGTGGAGCATGGTGATTTACCAGAGAAAAGAACTGAAGGCTTTGATCCCAATGCTTATAAATTGTTGGCCAAGGCTGGTTACAATCCACGAGAGTTGCCTGGTTTAGGAAATCTACCCTTAAAGGCAATTGAAGGAAAAGAAATCGAAATGACCAAAACCCAACGACTGTTGAGAGAAAAAGGGTATCCTGTGGAGAATTCAAAAAGGGGACTTGGTTATACTTCATCTTCTCCTGTTTATATACCAATAAAGAAAGTTGCCTCACAATGCATTACAGTTAAAGATGAAAGTGCATGTACTCAAACACCATCGACTAGATCCTCAGTGTTTGATCGCCTTGGTGAGCCTACATCATCGCGAGCTTCAGTATTTGATCGGCTAGGAGTCCAAAAAGCTCCCGACTCAACTAAACTCCGATCAGTGCATGATAGATTGGGTACCTCAAAGTCAACGCAGGCATCAAGTGTTAAAAAAACTAATCATTGTTCAAAGCAAAAAACATTTTCTAAGGTTCAAGATTGGAAGGAGTCTCACAGTGTAGTTCCATCTCGCATGAAGAGGCGCATTCTGTTGGACATTTCTGTAGGTGAAGCGTTGAAAATCAAGAGACGTACTGTAGTGTTTACAAATCAAAAGAACTCACAACTGGCAACAGTTGAAGATATTGCCACTGAAGAAACTACTGCAACTACATTCCATATAACCTTCACTGAAGTTCCAGAAAATGACCAGTCAGTGGAAGAAGATATTCAAGAAGCTCCACCCGCACTTGAAGAAGGGGGGCAAGCCACGGTTGATGATTTAAAAGAAATTAACCTGGGCGACCAAGAAAATCCTCGTCCAACATTTATAAGTGCCAACTTATCTGAAGAGGAGGAAAAAGAATACATAGATATTCTGGTGGAATTTAAAGATGTTTTTGCTTGGAGTTATAAAGAAATGCCAGGTTTAGACCCCAAGGTAGCAGTTCACTATCTCTCAATCAAACATGAGGCTAGCCCAATCAAACAAGCTCAGCGTCGTTTTCGACCAGAGTTGATTCCCCAAATTGAAGCAGAAGTCAACAAGCTAATTGAAGCCGGCTTTATTCGAGAGGTGAAATACCCCACATGGATTGCTAATATTGTTCCAGTGAAAAAAAAGAATGGACAAATTCGCGTCTGTGTGGACTTCCGTGATCTAAACAATGCATGTCCAAAAGATGATTTCCCATTGCCAATAACTGAGCTTATGATTGATGCAACTACAGGCCATGAGGCTCTATCTTTCATGGATGGATCATCGGGATACAATCAGATTAGGATGGCACCGAAAGATGAAGAACTTACTGCGTTTCGTACGCCAAAAGGTATTTATTGTTATACAAAAATGCCATTTGGCCTAAAAAACGCGGGGGCAACCTACTAGCAAGCTATGCAAAGGATCTTTGATGACATGCTTCACAAGACAGTTGAGTGCTATGTTGATGATTTGGTGGTGAAATCCAAGAAAAGGAAAGATCATTTGCAGGATTTACGCGCAGTGTTCAATAGACTGCGGAAATACCAGCTCAAAATGAATCCTCTCAAGTGTGCATTTGGGGTCACTTCGGGCAAATTCCTTGGATTCATTGTTCGACATCGAGGTATTGAGATCGATCAGTCTAAAATTGATGCCATCCAAAAGATGCCTGAACCAAGAAATTTAAAAGAACTTAGAAGTCTTCAAGGACGTCTTGCTTATATTCGACGATTCATTTCAAACCTTGCGAGACGATGTCAACCCTTTCACCGACTCATGAAGAAGGACACTCCTTTTGTTTGGGATCAAGCTTGTAGCAATGCCTTTGAAAGTATCAAGAAGTACTTGTTGAACCCACCTGTCTTAGGTGCCCCTACTCCTGGGAAGCCCTTGTTACTCTACATTGCTGCACAAGAACAATCTCTTGGAGCACTTCTTGCCCAAGAAAATGAAGAGAACAAAGAAAGGGCACTCTACTACTTGAGTCGAACCCTCATAGGGCCTGAGTTAAACTATTCCCCTATTGAAAAGATTTGCCTTGCACTTTTCTTCTCAGTCCAAAAGCTAAAACACTACATGGAAGCGTATACAGTGCATTTAATTGCACGGGCTGATCCTGTCAAATATATTTTGTCTAGGCCAGTAATATCGGGACGTTTGGCAAGATGGGGACTGCTGCTCAATCAATATGAGATAATTTACTTCTCTCAAAAGGCGATTAAGGGACAAGCCCTAGCAGATTTTTTAGCAAATCATCCAATCCCTGCAGATTGGGAGATTTCAGATGACTTCCCTGATGAAGAGGTCTTTCAAGTTGAAGTTCTTACTGCATGGATGATGTTCTTTGATGGGGCTGCACGCCATGACGGTGCTGGAGCGGGGGTTATTTTTGTTTCACCACAGAGACAGATTCTCCCATTTTCATTCTCTCTTAATGAGTTGTGTTCAAACAATGTTGCTGAGTATCAAGCCTTAATCATTGGTCTCCAAATGGCGGTTGAAATGAAAATCCCCAATTTAGAAGTTTATGGAGATTCCAAGTTAGTCATCAACCAACTCCTGACACATTACGAGGTAAAAAAAGATGATCTAATCCCTCACTTCCGATGTGCAACACAATTACTAGAGAAGTTCGAAAGTATTGAGTTGATCCATGTTCCTAGAAAAGAAAATCAAATGGCAGACGCTCTTGCCAACTTGGCTGCAACTTTAGCCTTGTCGGAAGATGAAAATGTTGATGTCCCAGTATGCCAACGGTGGGTATTACCATCATTGTCCATAACAGAATGTGAAGAAACAAATGTTATTTCAGTAGCTGCTATCGATACTGAAGATTGGAGACAAGCATTGATTAACTATTTAGAGCATGGGATATTGCCTAATGACCCGCGACACCGAACTGAGATAAGGCGTCGAGCATCTCGCTTCATTTACTACAAAGATACACTTTACCGGCGTTCCTTTGACGGTGTTTTTCTTCATTGTTTAGGAGAAGAAGAAGCAACTCAAGCATTGGAAGAAGTTCATTCTGGTGTTTGTGGCGCTCATCAGTCGGGTCCAAAACTCCACTTTCGAATAAAAAGGATGGGTTACTACTGGCCAACCATGGTAAAAGATTGTATGGACTATGCCAAAAGATGTCAAGCTTGCCAGTTCCATGCAAACTTTATACACCAACCTCCTGAACCACTTCACCCCACGGTTGCTTCCTGGCCATTTGATGCATGGGGCTTGGATGTTGTAGGGCCATTGACACCAAAGTTTTCTGCTGGACATTCATATATTCTAGCCGCAACTGATTACTTCTCAAAGTGGGCTGAAGCTGTACCACTTAGGGAAGTTAAGAAGGAAACTGTGGTTAATTTCATTAAAGCCAACATCATTTATCGGTATGGTATACCTCGTTACATCATAACTGATAATGGAAAGCCATTCTATAATACTCTTATGGACAAACTCTGTTCGAAATTTGGCTTCAAGCAGCATAATTCTTCAATGTATAATGCACCGGCTAATGGTCTTGCAGAAGCTTTCAACAAGACTCTTGGAAATCTACTAAAAAAAGTTGTGGATAGGTCAAAGAGAGATTGGCATGAAAAGGTTGAAGAAGCTCTATGGGCATATCGAACGACATATCGAACCCCTACTCAAGCTACTCCATATTCCCTAGTGTATGGGGTTGAAGCTGTCCTTCCACTCGAGCGGCAAATTCCTTCCTTAAGAATCGCTATTCAAGAAGGCCTGACACATGAAGATAATGCTCGTCTACGTCTTGAAGAGTTGGAAGCACTAGATGAGAAAAGACTCGAAGCACAACAAAGATTAGAGTGTTATCAAGCTCGTCTCTCTAAAGCATTTAATAAGAAAGTACGACCCAGATCTTTCCAAGTCGGAGACTTAGTGCTTTCTGTGCGAAGACCCATTATCACTACCCATCGAACGGGTAACAAATTTCTCTCAAAGTGGGATGGACCGTATGTTGTTCAAGAAGTTTACACAAACGGTGCATACAAGATAGTCGATGGAGATGGGTTAAGAATTGGCCCCATTAATGGCAAGTTTCTAAAGCGTTATTATGCCTAAAGATTAAACTACACTCCTTATCGTATGAGTCTAAACTGCATGTTACTCCTGGCCCGTATGAGTTTAAACTATGCACGGCAACCAAAAAAAATATGGGCTCGTTGGATTGAAAACCCAAAAGGGCGGTTCAAGCAAAAATTAGAGCACAAAAAAAAAAAAAAAAAAAAATGCTCTTTGGATTGAAAACCTGAAAAGGCGGTCCAAGCAAAAATTAGAGCACCAAAAAAAAATAAAATAAAAATAAAAAAATAAAAAATAAAATAAAAAAAACACTTTGAACTACGTGATGACTTGATCCCTTTTGGGTACGTAGGCAGCTTGAGAAGCTATCTCAGGTTCAGTCACAACAATCAAATACAAAAAACATTTCCACCAAATGATGTAAGCTGCAACGACTCAAATGATGTAAAGACATAGATGATGGAATAAGATCAATATACTTTCTTTATTGATAAAGTTTGACTAGTAAGCTCTGAATGTGGTTACATAAATCAACTAAGGAGTTTATTACTCAATCTTAAAAAAAAAAAAAAAAAAAAAGTAATTAAAGCATCAAGAGATCCATCACATCCATGACAAGTCTTTAAGCTCGTTGCATCGCTTATCCAACAAATCACGCAGTGTTGTCAAAGTCTCAACATCTGCATCAGTCAACACAGGCGTAGTAGAAATGGCAACCTGATCCTCCTTTATGCGAGAAATATTGCTCCGCCTCTGGGAAAGTTGTGCATCACTTTCTGAAATGGAAGTCTGAAGTTGTCCTATCTTCACGTCCAATGCCTCTAGTTCTCGAACTAAATCACCTCGCTTAGATTTCGTACTGGTTAGGTCAGCTTGCAGTGAATTAATATGCTCCACATCTGCATTTTCTAACGTCACAGCATCAGCAAGGCGACGTCTGACCTCAGTTAAGCGCTGATTTTGCACTTTTGGAGTCATCTTCACAGAATACGCTGATTGCACGGAATGATAGCGAGCACTGTCTGTCATAAACTTCTCGACTTGATTCTTTAGAAAAGAAGGATCCACCCCGGTCTTTACAATGGCATTAAAAAGTTCTTCGAACTTTTCTTTCAAAAGTGGAAGTTGTTCCAGAGAAGCACCGAGAACCTTTTCTTTAATATTCTCCCCAATCATGGAGGCCGCTTGGCGCTGAGCATTAAGAATTATTACTTCCACATCAAATATAGAAACCTCAGCAGTAGGAGTGAGGGGGAGCACAACCTGGCATGATGTATGAGCTTCAGATAAAGGAGATCGCCCTATAATCAAATCCACACCAATTATCATTGTCAGCTCCCTATCAACTCTGTCATTAATGGTCATATTCTAAAAATGACTAAAAAAAAATTTATACCTCCAGAACCAAAACAAGATTCAACCACCTTTGTGGTATGCAGTGAAGGAGCATACGAACTCTCTATCCTTTGCGTAGAAGGGTTCGTAGGAGTAAGCCTATGATTTGAAGCCTCGACATTAGGAGTTTTCTCAAGGGGTGTGATCCACTTAGATTCTACTATGGCTTGATCATCATCTTCATCCTAAAATAAAAAAGTGAAAGTTATTAGAACTAAGGATAATGTGATTAAAAAAAAAAAAAATCACCTGGTGCTCATCAAGTTCTAGCAGATGTGAGGAAGTAGGCACGCCATCAAAAAAGGCTTCGCTCTCAAGAGGATAAGAATTGGTTTCATCATAAAATAAAGAATTAGACTTCGTCCTCCGACGCTTGAAGAAACAGTCACTACCAGTTGAGTCGTTAGACTCAAGTACTGTATCTTTCCTCTTACCGGTGCAATCATCATTCTTTTGTAAAGGATCAAGTATGTCATGCTCGTCATCTGAAACCACAATAGGGCAAGTTCCGCGATCACTAATAGGAGATGAAGGTGAACATTGGGATTGACTTGTATGAGAACTTGAGCCATCATTGACATCACCTTCTTCAATGTCCTCTTGCAAGACCTGCCCGACACAATCATCTGATGAACATTCAATGCCCTTAACTCGTTTCACTTTGGATGACTTTTTATGCGTAGAAGCAAGGCATTTGGTTGGCACAGGTTCTGCTTTTTCTAAGAGGTTAGCATTATACACTTTTGACCACCAGTCGACGTAAGCTTTGGTAGCAGTAAATTCCTGTAAGCTGTGTTGCATCGGCAAAGTTACCACCGACTCGGTATCATATCTAGAGCACGACTCCCAATACTTGTACACATCCGCCAAGGTCCCAGTGCGAATATCCTTCTTAAGCTTACCTGGAGCGTCTTGGTAATAACCAAATTGCCTGCTGAACCTATGAGGGCTGTAGGGTTGAATGATGAGAAAGTCGTCCTGTCGCATGGACAAATAGCTGGAGCGAAGACTCACTAGGTACTCAAAGTCAATATTAAGAGTTTTCCTGCAGTCAACCAATTGATCGTGATGATTAGAATTTTTCGCAAAGCGATCCATCTTTTCACCTCCATAAGATTGGAATAAAGCTCGCGATGTGCAGTCATCAAAGTGTTTAGCTCCTAACTCTCCAGAAAATTTAGTCATCCGTGGCAAACGAGTCCAATTAGGTAAGTCAAAATGAGTACCGAAATACTCACTTAACCACCCATAAACATAGTGGATAGAAAACACTGCCGCATTGTTACCAGGGTCCGAAGAAGAGCTGATCTCATTCAATCCATTATAAATACTAGCTAACACCGGAACAGCTAGACAGAAAGCTTGACCTTGAGCCATCTTACTAGCAACTTTGAAGACTCCAGGTCGGATTGTACAGACACTTCCCTTGGGAAAAACAAACTTGCATAACCAGCAAGCTAGAAAGGCGGCCAAATATGTCTCCTCCATGTTATCTTTGGAAATGCCAAGGCTATTAAAAACCGCTTCATCTTCGACAGTGCGTTCTCGAGCTAAGCCAATAAACCCAGACGGATTATGAGTTTCCTTCGGTCGTTGCGTCTTGTTTCTTGCGCTCTTCTTTTGATGCTTGAAATATACCTTCGACCCTTTGTACCAAAAATCAATCCATTCAGAAATCTTCACGGGAGGCTTCCCTTTGGTATTTTCATGACAAAGTCGATGATATGCAAGAAATAAGTGTTGACAACTGAGTGGATACAATAACTCTCCATTTTTGTTAACGCTGGACAATTTCTCCACACTAGGGATAGCTTCATCGTAAAAAGATCCTGAAATTGATAAGCCGGCGAGTCGCTGCAGATCCCAAAGTGAAATAGAAAGCTCGCCCAATGAAGTGTGAAGAGTGTTGGTAGCCGGACACCAATGCTCGCAGAAAGCTTTGACAACTGATCCATGGCGGTCATAAGTGAACAAGGAGGCAAACACAGCTTTGTAAATTCTTGCCTTCGTTAAAGAAGGATGTTTACGGCTTAGCACATCTTCCAACCATTCCCAATACCCTTCAGTGAAAGAAAACTCTCCTAGAACTTTAAATGAAGGTCCCCATTGCACCTCCCCGGTGTGTATACGATGACTCAGAAGCTTGAAGGAGATGAAACGCTTTCGCTCTCATGATGGGAAGAACTCAACAACACCACGTCAGTCATGAACCTTTCCTTAACACCTTTGGATTGGTCAAAAGTGCTA
>JAESVK010052409.1:8928-21666 GCA_017140935.1 Hamamelis virginiana | reverse complement strand
CAATTTAATATTAATTTAATAATAAAATATTAATTTAAAAATTATTAATTTGATAAATTAAAAATAATAGTAGTTTGAGTCATGTAAATGAATGAAGGGTATATGATGTAATTGATAAGGAAGAATAAAGGTAAAAGTGGAATAAAAGGGTTTAGCAAAAAAATTTTAGCTACACTGTTATGGCAAACAAAATTTAGCTAAAAGCCAAATAGCAAAAAGCCACTTTTTGAAGCCAAAATTTAGCTTTGGCTAAATTGTTTTGACTACACTGCTGTGGATGCTGTTAGGGCTCGAACTGCAAGGAGGGAAATGAAAAGGATGGGCATGGCACGGTAGTAATAAGTGGGAAATGAAAATGAGGCATTAGATTGGATATATTTTGAAAAGTTATAGAGTATATTTTGAAAAATTGACCGTTAGATTGGACATATTTTTTTTGAAGTTCATGGTCGTAAAAAATTACAGTGATCTAACGGTCAGTTTTTGAAAATATTGATGAAGAAAAATTGTGATATTTTGAATAACAAATGTCACAAATTTTCAGATTGACATTTCACATAAATTGACCGTTGGATCACAATAATTTTTTGTGAGCATGAAATTCATAATAAGTGTATCTTATCAAACGGTCAGTTTCTTAAGAATCTGGTGGGGCAGCGGCAGTGGCGTGGGTTTGGCGTGCAGGCGAGGCAGCGGCAGCAGCGTGCAGGCGGCCGTCGGGATGGAGGGAGTGAGGAGTGAGCACTGATGAAGTGGAGATGGTTGGAGTGGAGACGGTCGTTGAGGCAGTGATGCTGATATGAAAACTTGGAAGTTGGAAATTTAAAAGTTAAAACGTTTAAGATTTAAGAATCAGGGTTTTAACTTTTACACTTATCGAAAAATAATAAAAGGTTTTTAACTGTTAAAACCAATAAAACGGCATAGTTTTGGATAGGAATAAATGAATAATTCTTTTATTTCTTATTCTTAATATTTAAGTATAATAATTTTCACAGTGACATTTTAAAAACGACCGTTGGATGAGATGTTCCGCTTATGTAAGACATGCATGAAAAAAATCATGTTGATCCAATGGTCATTTTTTTTTCTAAATGCAACATTCTTGTATAAACTATGATATTAAATTTCCATAGTTTAAACAATTTAAATGTTTTTCTCAAAACCAACCGTCGGATCTATGTGATTTTTTGCATGCACAATGTGTTTATATGGAACTTCTTATCCAATGGTCGGTTTCACAAAATAGTACCCCCCATCTTAACATTTGTACAATATGAATAAGAACCATATGATACACAGCTTAGATAAAACCAACATAAATAGTTTTTCTTATAATGGATAAAGTGAGTTGATCGTTGGATCACTCTGATTTTTTGCGAGTATAAGAGGTTTATCCAATTCAATGGTGGGTTTTTCTAAATATAATTGGATATTGGTTTTGTTCAACTAACCTCATGCAACTTCGTGCTTAGTGTACATTGTAATTGAATGACTTAGGTTACGGGTATAAGGCTAATTTCACAATATATTTCCAAAAAACCACCTTGGATCTCTATGATTTTTTGCGATCACGACATTTATATGAAGTTTATCTAACTCAACGGTTGATTTTTCTAAATATTATTTTATATATATTTCATGACTAGATATGTTACACGTGCGTTGCAAATGTAAATTTTTTGGATAAAATATATATTTTTAAAGTATCATATATAATGTGAACAATGTTTATGGACAGGAATACATTCGATCAAACTTAATCATTTATAAAATTTTGATTTTATAAATTAAAAAAAAAAAATAGTACTAAAAATATTAGCAAAATTATATTTATTTTTGTATTGGAATTTGGAAATAAGAAATATAAAGTAATTTATTTCGAATTTTATAGTACTTGATTATTTGAAAAATCATGTTCCATCTAGAAATGAATTCGAATTTGAAAGAAATTTAATTTAATTAAGAATTTTTTTTCATTTTATTTAGTTGAATTTTATATTAACAAAATTTTCTTTTAGAGTACCTTTATTGTAACTGATAAAAGACAAATCTCACTGTTTGTTTCTCTCTTTATTCGATAAAATTTATTGTTATTTATTTTAAAAAATATATATATTCAAAACACTAAAAAAATAACAAACTTTGTAGAATTAGGAAATTAATTGAAAATATAACTCTTAAAAAAGGAATTAAAGATAAACTTCATGTAATTAATATTGCAAGAGGGTAAAAGTGTTATTAACATTTAATGCGAGGGCATTTTAGTCGATCAAAAGTTTTTCCAACATTGGGTCTTTTATAAGTAGTATAGATTTATAAAAGAATATGAAACAAGGTTAAATATTATATATTACAACATAGAAAATTGAGGTTATACATAGCTTTGTGGTAAGGGCTTTGCATTTATGGCATATGTTTTAAAGAGGTTCCAGGTTCAAACCTCTGTCATGCTATGTATTAATTATTTTTATGAAAATGAATCGGGGATGGGGAACAGGGAATCCCCACGGGGAGGGAAACGGGGCGGGGATGGGGAATCCGCCGCGAGGGTGGGGAACGTGGAATCCCCGTAGGGCGCGGGAAACGAGGCTGTAAAAAAGGAGTGGGTGGGTGGGGCGGGGTATGGTAAACCCGTCCTCGCCTTGTACCTCGGCGGGGCAATTTTTTTTTGCCCCATCCCTGCCCCGTACCCCGCAAATTTAAAAAAAAAAAAAAAAAAAACCTTGCCCCTATAGGGGCGAGGTGAGGCAAGTTCTCGCGGTGATGGAGAAAATTGACATCCCTAGAGAGTGGGACTACTAAAGAAAGGGAAGGCTGAAAAGTTAAAACTAATTTGAGAAAGTTTAGGGACACTTTCCTAAAGTATTGCTAACACTACGTTTATAGGAACACTTTTACTAAAAGTGTTGCAAAACATGAGCTAATAGGGACACTTTTAAAAAAGTGTCGCATTAAGTAATTTTTTTTGGACATTTACGCGACACTTTCCTAAAGTGTTGCTAATATTACGTTTATGGGGACAAATTAATAAAAGTGTTACAAAACATGATCTAATAGGAACACTTTCTAAAAAGTGTCGCATTAAGTAATTTTTTGGGACATTTACCAAAAGTGTCCTTGATGTGCAAAAAAAAAAGAAAAAAGTGTCCCCTTTACAGTTTTTGTTGTAGTGAATCTAATTGTCAGTTTCTCAAAATATTTAACTGACACTGGTGTTTTGAAAACTAATGGCAGGAATAATGGTAAAAAAAATGGTGAGGGGAACGTGACCCTTTACATAAGTAGGCCTATTTTTTTTAAAAAAATATATAATATAATTATTTTATACCATTAGACCCAAAGTTTTTTAACATAACAAATAAGCATATGAAGTTTGAAATCTTAGGAACCTTACAGTATAAAATTGAATCTCATGATATATATATATTTTTTTGGGTTACATACTTATAAGTGCAAAACATGATTTTTTTATACCACTAGGCCCAAGATTTATTGAATTTTTTATCAAAACATTATATGTACATTAGGTAATTTTTAATACTTATAAGTATATGAATTAATTATAAGTTTTATTTATTTTTGTTTTAAAATTACATGTACACTAAGTAATTTTTTATTTAAAAAAGCAAATTATGAAATTTGTAACATTAACTAATTAAATATTTTTTTTTTTGTACAAAATTACGTTTTATTCTAATTTGTAGAAAAACAAGATTATCTAAACAATTTTGTAAGCCACAAAAAAAAATATCCACACTTCGTAATTTCCAAAAACATATAGGGTAACGTTCCGCTTACACCCTATTTTAACACCTATGTTTACACCTCACTTTCAAAACACTGCCTATGATAAATATTTTGACGAACTGACTGTTGGATTCAATACATTTCTTATGCATGTCATGTATACCAAAAATCATAGTGATCCAACAGTTAGATTTTTAGAAGTATCACTGTAAAAAACTGTGATATTTGTAATTAATAAAAAAATATAATAGTTCTTCACAATGAAATTCTTAAAAAACTAACTGTTGGATCACTCTGATGTTTTTCATACATAACAAACATAATATAAATATCTAACCTAACGGTCAGTTTCTCAAAATATTCGACCTATAGTGGTATTTTCAAAATGAGGTGTAAACATAGGTGTTAAAATAGGGTGCAAGGGGAACGTGACCCAAACATATTTATACTAATTTGATAAAAATAAAATCTTTTATATACCAAATTATTTGTATAAAAAAAAAAAGCAATTCATAATTTTCGAACAAGTGTTTATATATATATATACAGGAATTCTATTAAGCGGTCGACCGTGTCCAAATGGACACGGCTGAGTAAAATGAACGGTGGGCATTGCATCTAAATAAACAAGGGAGCTTATAACATTCGAGCTGGTCAAACCCCCAAACGAGATTGCCGAGACTCATCTCAAGAGGTCCCCTCTCTCTCCACCGTCGACGCACTCCGGCGACGCCGACCAGTGAGACACTTCGGCGACGGTGAGCTCTCAAACCACTCCGGCGACCGTGAGCTCTCAAACCTCTCTCACGCTCGATCTCCCTCTCTCACGCTCGACCCACTCCGACCAGCCACTCCGACATTTCAAAACCCACATTTCAATCCTCTCCATTTACCCATAAAGGTTGAAATTTTGGTGCGTTACCGGGCATTGAAGGAAAAACCAGGGCATTTGAAAATTTCAAATATCCTTAAAGAAGAAAGGTATGTGCTTTGGTTTGATATTTAAAATTTTTGAAGTGTTTTTGTGGATTATAAATCATGTATATGGTTGATACTGGTTTGATTGTTGGATTTAAGGGGTTTTGATCATTTGGAAGTGGATTTGTGTGACTGTTTGTACATGGAAAAAGTCCAAAGTAGAGGGGAAACTCTGTCAAATTTTCCCTAACTCTGTCAAATTTTTGTGTGACTGTCTGCCAAATTTTCCTAATTTTTGTGTGACTGTTTGCCAAATTTTCCAAAGGGAAGTTTTAATATTAATTGAAAGATTAAAGGTTACAGCAATAAGAGAACAAAGACTAATTAAAAACTATCACTTAACCATAGAACAGTACTAATTAAAAAAAAAAAATTATGCTGCTGATATTACATGTTCTCGACCTTAATTAAATTGCATTTTCAGCTTAGGTTATATTATATTTGTTTTCTTTTATGCATACCAATTGTTTTACTGTCATTGGGCGTTAATGGTATCAGAGCCATTTGGCTTGCGGGAGTAGTGATTAGGTAGACTTTCAAGCTCCTGTAGAGGTAAAACTCTACGGCGGTGTGACTTTCGTAGCAGTAAGTCCCGACGAACAGGGCAGTCAGGCTATAGGTGTCTAACCAGGGTTTAGGGGTTTGGAGGTTCACTATGAGCTTCCTTCGTCGGTCGATGTCTGTGAGATCAGACACTCCCTCTAAAGGGAAACAGTTGGTTAACAGGAAAGAAACCAGATATACTGTAGATGAAATAGATTTATATGAATGGAGAATACCTAGGGTACCAACCACAGGTATTTATCATAGACCATTGTTAAAGTTTTATGCAGATATGAATATCCAGTTAACAGAGCACAATGTTAATTGTGATTCTGATTTTGTCACACTCAAGCTCTTCGATCAGGAGAGTATTGATAGACATTTATCAGATGGATTTAAATATTTGCATATCGGACTAGTCCAAGTTGCTGCTCAACCTATGGGAAGAGAAGGAATGGACTTGTCAATTGTTATGGTCTTGAGAGACTGCAAATGGTTAAATTTTGATAAAAGTATGCTAGGAGGTATACAGTCAGGATTACATGATGGTCCAGTATATTTTAATTGTTTTCCGAATTATTGTGTTAGTTTGGAAGATAAAAATATAATGGAAGTGTTAACTGTTAATGTTATGATTCATAATCCTGAGATCCTTCAAGGATCATTACCTGTTACCATCAGATCTAGGATACAATATAAAGTTTATGATTCAAACGGGGAAACTCTTATGATTCAAACAAATGTTAGGAATAAAAAAGAGATAATACATCCTAGAAAGATTCTTTGGCATGAGCTAACCATTCCTGAAGAATGGAGACTCCCAAAGATAATGCCTAAGATAAAAGATAAATAACCAGAAGAAGATAATTCTTCTACAAATGTTCAAAAGTTAAAAGAATATGACGATGGAAGTGTTGGAATAAAGTTTTCCAATGATAGAAGAAATTCTTTCAGACTTCCTATGAAACCTGAAAAAAGAACTTTTGAGACAGCTTCTAGAGCTTCTTGCTCTTCTATCCCAACTAGAATATTTGAATATAAAACTACTGAACTAGATTTAGTAGGAGTTAAAAATTCAAATATACCTAGACCTTTTTATACTACAGAATCAAAGGATTCAGTTCACTCTGATTCAGAGACACAAGAGACACCTCCAATGTCTCCCACACAGTCTCAAATGGATCCTCAGCTCTGTGTTATAGAAAAGGAGTTCATAATAGATAAAGTGTTTTTGAGAAAAGATTTCTATTGCGAAAGCAATAAGAAACCAAAAGAATGGTTTTTTAAAACATTCAACAAATCCCAAAGAGATAAAATTCAAGAAGATTATTATACTTGCATGAATAAACATAAAACCCATATCTATTTCTTTTCTTGGTTTGAAATTTATGCTGAACAAAATTCAGTAGAATTTCCATTTATTAAAGAGATAAATATGGCAGGTAAAAATACTACTCTCTGGAAGACTGCTCAAAATATCCATAAAGAGTCAATCCATCCTCCTATGGAAAATATTGAGATAAGTCATAGAAATAGTATTATTACAGCTTCTCCATATAAGGTAACAGAAAATCCTTCTATTGATAGGAATTTTCAAATGGTTATGGAGCAGAATAATTTTTCAAATCAAACGTTAAAAACTATTGGTGATCAGTTATCCAGGGTTGAAAACCTTGTCCAGAAGGAGAAAATTACTCCTGATAAAGCTGATGAAACACCAATATTCAAACCTCATGAAATATCTAAAAAACACTCCCAATAGTTGTCTAAAACTGTGTTTTCTGAGATAGAAAAAAGGCTGGAAATCTTAGCAGAAGTAGGCACTAGAATAGTTTCGGATACTCCTGAACCTTCTAAAAAAACTATTGCTGTCATAGAAAAAGCTGAGCCTGAATCTGATGATGAAGTATCACAGATTGAAGCAGCTTTAAATGCTTTAAATTCTAGTATAACATCAAACAGACCTTTAAGAAACTTTTATCCTAGGCCAACATATCCAGATATGCAGATGGAGGAAAGAGGAACATTCCACCAAGCTACATATCATGGAGGAACCATCTATGAATGGAACATAGATGGAATGACTGAATATCACATAATCAACTATTTACAGGAAATGACTATGTTTTGCACAGCATATAAATCAAAGTCTCCTGAAGTGGGTGATCATGCAGTAGCTTCAGCATTAATTGCTGGATTTACTGGTCAGTTAAAAAGTTGGTGGGATAATTATCTTTCAGCTGCTGAAAGAACAAACATTCAAAATGCTGTTAAAACTGATAACACTGGCACAGTCATTAAGACTGAAGATGATGAAGATATTGAGGATGCTGTAGCTACTCTTATCTTTGCCATTGCCAAACATTTTATTGGAGATCCCTCCAAAATCAAAGATAGATCTGCCGATTTGTTAACTAACTTGAAGTGTCCAAAACTTCAAGATTTCAGATGGTACAAAGATATGTTTCTCACCAAAGTTTTGATGAGAAATGATTGTAATCAACCATTCTGGAAAGAGAAATTTATCTCTGGATTACCAAATCTATTTGCAGAAAAAATTAGGATAAAACTTAGAGAAAAACATGATGGAATGATTCCTTATGATAAGCTTACATATGGTGACATAGTAAGTACTATCCAACAGGAAGGTATTTCATTATGTAATGATTTTAAGTTAAAACAGTAGATGAAGAAGGAAAAAATGGAAAGTAGAAAAGAACTGGGATCTTTTTGTGAACAGTTTGGATTCACTTCCATTAAACATGCTCCATCGAAAATTGCTAAGAAACAGGCTAAAAAGGTTGCTCATTCTAGTAATAAATCTAGCTATAATAGGAGATTTAGTAATAAGAAAAGTCCCAAAACTAATAATTCTAGGAAAATAACTAAGGGTAAAGGAAAAGGAATTGAACATTGGCTTCAACCACCATCAAGTTCAAAACCTTCAACCTCAAATGCTAATGGTCCTAATAAAAAGCCAGGAGTTTGTTATAAGTGTGGCAGATTTGGCCATTATTCCAAATCATGTCCCATGAAGGCAAAAATTAATGAGCTTAATGTTAGTGATCAATTTAAGAAAATTTTAATGGATATTCTTCTCATTTCTGATGAATCAGAAATTGTTTATGAAGAAGAAGAAGAAGGTCTTCAAGTTGATGAAATTGCTTCATCAAATGAAGAATCTTCTTCTGAATCAGAAGATGAGGAAGATAATTGTAAACAGGATTGTAAGTGTATCAATGTCATAACTAGAGAACAGACAGTTCTTTTTGATGCTATTGACAAGATATCAGATCCTAGTGTACAAATGGAATTTTTGTTAAAACTTAAAGATAGTTTAACTGATAAACCTAAAACTCAAAGTTCAAATCAAGTCTATAATCTCAGTGAGATTCTTGGAAGATTTGAACCAAGTAAGAATAAAGAAGTTTCTGTTCAAGACTTAAAAAGAGAAGTCAATCAACTTAAGGTTGATATTAAAGACTTAAAGAATAATATGGATAGTGATATTAGTAGACTTAAAACTCAGGTGAGCTTACTTCTTTTAAAACAAAAGAAAGATTCAAGTTCGTCTAGTGATACTTCTACTAATAAATCATCTTCTGAAGATGAGCAAATTAATGAAACGTCTCTTCATGAGGAAGCAGATGGCTTTATTAATTTTACAGAAGAAGATGGATTTATTAATCTATTAACCAGAGTAACATTTCAGAAATGGAATGTTAGGTTGACTATCACTATCAACAAAGACTATAAATTGGATAACATAGCTTTAGTTGATTCTGGTGCAGATCTTAATTGTATTCAGGAAGGACTTGTCCCTACTAAATACTTTGAGAAAACATTAGAACAATTAAATACAGCCAGTGGTGCCAGGTTAAATATTAAATATAAATTGTCTAATGCTCATGTTTGTAATAATGGTATCTGCATTAAGACTCCATTTATCCTTTTTAAAGATTTAAGGCAAAGTGTGATTCTTGGAACGCCTTTCTTAAATCTTCTTCACCCTTTTAAGGTTGATGATCAAGGGATAACAGCAAACATAAAAGATAGGGAGGTATTCTTTCATTTTATATCTCCACCCATTGACAAAAATATTAATATTTTAAGAGATGCTTCCATATTTCCTGAGATTAATATGATTCAAAGAAAAGAAAATCTTCTTTTCTTTCTTAAAAAGGAAATAAAGCACAAACAGATAGAACATCAATTAACAAATTGGAAATTGCAACAGTCTATTCAAGAATTCAAAAAGAAACTTGAATCAGAAGTTTGCTCTGACTTTCCTAATGCATTTTGGGAAAGAAAGAAGTATATTGTAAGGCTTCCTTACAATACTGATTTCCAAGAACATATGATACCAACAAAAGCTCGCCCCATTCAAATGAATGCAGAGCTTTTAGAACATTGTAAAATTGAGATACAGGATTTAATCAATAAGAAGTTGATTAGAAAGAGTAAATCTCCTTGGAGTTGTGCTGCCTTTTATGTTTAGAAAAATGCTGAACTTGAAAGAGGTACTCCAAGACTTGTTATCAATTATAAACCGTTAAATGATGCTTTGCAATGGATAAGATATCCATTACCAAACAAACAAAACTTAATTACAAGGTTAAGCAATGCTACCATCTTCTCAAAATTTGATATGAAATCTGGATTTTGGCAGATTCAGATTGATGAACAAGACAGATATAAAACCGCTTTTACTGTCCCTTTCGGACATTTTGAGTGGAATGTTATGCCTTTTGGTTTAAAGAATGCTCCTTCGGAGTATCGAAATATCATGAATGATATATTTACACCATATTCAAATTTTACCATTGTTTATATCGACGATGTTTTGATTTTCTCTACATCCATTGATCAACACTGGAAGCATTTGAATATATTCTTTAAAACTATTAAGCATAATGGATTAGTCTTGTCATTATCAAAGATATCTCTTTTCCAGTCCAAGATTAGGTTTTTAGGACATCATCTTCATCAGGGTACTATCATTCCTATAGAGAGATCTATAGAATTTGCTAGTAAGTTTCCTGATGTCATCATTAACAAAACCCAGTTACAGAGATTTCTTGGAAGTCTCAATTATATCTCAGATTTTTTCCCAAATCTGAGTCAGTTATGTGCACCTCTTAGGAAGAGACTTATAAATAATCCTCCTGAGTGGTCTGATGAGATGACCAATGTTGTTAAGATTGCTTATCCAAAAAAAAAATGTTGTTAAGATTATTAAAGAGAAGGCTCAACGCCTCCCATGTCTCAACATAGCAGATCCCTTAGCTTTTAAGATAGTCCAAACAGATGCCTCAGGTATAGGGTTTGGTGGGATACTGCTACAGAGAGATGAAAATAACAAATAAAAGATAGTGAGATATCATTCAGGAACTTGGAATCCTGCCCAGCAAAATTATTCTACCATAAAACAAGAAGTTTTAAGCATAGTTTTGTGCATAAATAAATTTCAAAGCGATTTGCTAAACAAAAAGTTTTTGGTTAGAGTTGATTGCAAATCTGCTAAAGAAGTTTTACAAAAAGATGTTAAAAATCTTGCATCAAAACATATTTTTGCTAGATGGCAAGCTATATTATCTATTTTTGAATTTGATATTGAATATATTAAAGGAGAATCAAATTCTGTCTCTGACTTTCTCACTCGAGAATTCTTACAGGGCATCAATGGCTCCAAAGAAGGATAAGGGCAAGGCCCATTCTTCTTCAGAAAAGGGCATCAGGCCCATTCAGTTAAAGGGCATCAGGCCCAAATAGATAAATTTTGGCATCCTGCCAAAGATATCCCCATTGGACCTATGGTTCGATCCAAAGAATCATATGTTGTTAAAGATAAATTTGGCCTAGGAAAATCTTGGGCTTCAATTGCGGATGACGAAGAAGCAGCCCAGCTTGCTCTTCAAAATCCATTTGAAGTATTATCTCCTGATTATCAAAGGGTTATTAAAAAGAGTCAGAATGCATTTTCGGCTCTGACAAAAACATTTTCTGATTCAGTTAAAACTGTGGTTGCTTCAAGCTCCACTCCAGTTAAATCAAAATTTATTGAAAAACCTCAAAAGCTTCATATCATGGCTATTGAGAGAGAATTGGTTAATTTCAGAAATGAACCAATTAAGATAGCCCAATTAATGTTTGGTGGTAATTTTCAGTATCCAACCTCAACTCCTGAGAAATCTCAGGAATTTTATGAATTTATTTTAGTTGATACTGATTCTGTATCATTTAAACATTATCCGGATATCAAGGAACCAACCCAGATTAATCATACTACCTGCAAAATTTCAAAAGTTATTTCGTTAACTGAATGGGGAAATTCTCCTTATCTTTGTAGAAGTTTTTCCCATCATTATAAACCTCCAGGTTTTAATTATTGGGATTATCAGCAGGCTTGGTATCATGCCTTTTATTTTCAGAATAAAGATCACCGTCATTCATGGATGATCTTATTCGATAAGGCATTTTCTTTTGATATACCTTTCTGGTTTCTCCATTGGTGGAACCATTTTGGACCAACCCAAGATATCTTTCCTAAACCAGTCCTTGATGGATATTCTATCTTTCAAGAAAAGATAATTGTTCCTCCAAATCTCCAAGGTTATCCTAAATTGTTAATGTTTTTTGGACAATTTGGATTATCTTGGATTTTTTATTGGAAATTTGAGATAACACCTTCAGGTATCTTTCCTAATTTGAGTAGATCTTTCCATATCAAATGGTGGGATGGTTTCTCTCATAAGGATGTTACAGATAAAGCAGTTATTGAATGGTTCAAGAAAAGGCCAGCTACTTCCAGTATTGGCTTTGGAGAACATTCAAAGTTATTGATGGGCAATAATAAGATTGTCCAGAATTTGTTAATAGCTCCAACATCATCCAACAAGGAATTGTTGAAGCAGTTAGAAGCAGTAATTTCTTCTGTCAAAGAAGAAATTTCAGATAATGATAGTGAGGAATCCTCCTCTCCAGATATTGATTATGCTCAGGAGAATGAAGATGATTGCTTCGGTATCTTCGCTCCTATCAGATAAAAGGAAATCTTTGCTTTCGGTGCAAAGACTTCACAGGTATCATGATTATCAGCATCCAAGGCTCCTTTCGGCTCCTCGAGATGCTCCTGACAGCTTTTCTCGGTTATAACAAAAGTGCTACAGTAAAAAGTAATTTTACTATTCATGGTTAAAGCAGTCAAAAGATTAACAGTGCAGCAGACAGTCATAATGAGTTCTCATGATGGCTTTTGTTAAAGAAGACCTTATCGGTCTATAAAAAGGATTCATTGGTTAATGTAAGAGGCAGAGTTCGTTTTGGGTTTCAATTGTTAGACTCCCATACCCTCTCAACCTTGTTATCCATCCTCCATCCTCAGATAATTCTCCATATTGTAATTTTTGGTTATCAAAGCTATCAGGTATATATATATATATATATATATATATATATATATATATA
>JAESVK010052408.1:4373-34448 GCA_017140935.1 Hamamelis virginiana | reverse complement strand
AAAAATTTGGGAGTCTTCGACTCATTACTATAAATTTCATTTCTAGTTAACTTAAAGATTTTCAATCCTTTTGGAAATTGCATTTCCAATTATCATAAAAAATTTGGGAGTCTTCGACTCATTACTAGAAATTTCATTTCTAGTTAACTTAAGGATTTTCAATCCTTTTGGAAATTGCATTTCCAATTATCATAATATCATATCCATATATCATTCTTATATACATTTCATGTATATTTTATCAATTTCACAAAGACTTATGGATTTGGGTACCCAAAATGGGCTTTTCTCATTAGCCCTTCCTTCATGGGTTTACTCACTTCTATAATTCCCTTCATGGGTTTCACAAGCTTACCAAATCAAATGTATTCATAAGCATTTCATGATTACAAACTTATTTACACAATCTTTTCATTCATTCATTCCTATATCTCATGGTTTTCAACCAAAAATTCATCATTTCATGTGAACTTTTCTATTCACAATTGCTCAATTCTTTCCTTGGTATGCACCAAATCTTCTTCATTTCTCATTAACTCATCAAATATCATTCAATCTTAATCAAATGCATTTTCCTAAATCAAATTTTGAGAGAAAATGAGTCAAAATATGTCAAAATTGGCCAAAATGGTCAAAATTGGGCCTAAAAAGTCAAAATAAGGCATCAAAGATGGATGAACATCCAACCAAGGATGGCCAACCGTCCAAGGTGGACGGCCAGCCGTCCCTTGGTGGACGGCCACCCGAGCCCCCAACTCCCCATTTAGGTGTTTGACACCCCTTTGCTCATTAATGCTTTCTTTGTCCAATTTGAGACCTTCTCTCTCTAGGATTTTTCAACTTATCTCAAAATTCATCACATTTGATTTAATTTCATCCAAATCAAAACTCCAAACACCTCTAATGTTGCTATTCACCTCAATTTGTGAATCAAAAACCTAGGATTTCATCCTTGCATTTCAAATTTGGGGACTCAAGACCCAAATACACATATACCCATTTTCTTCAAGTTCATCCTCTACCTATACTCATGGAAAATAAGTATGAATCAAAGTACCCATATATGAAGATGAAGAGCTATAAAGCACCTTCTCATGATCCTAACAACTCAAGCTTGTTATTGGAGCCTAATGATCATCTCTCTCACATCCATACCCTACAAGAGGTGAGCTTACTTTCTATGCTATTTCATTGAATCATTGATGTCTGGATGCTTCAATATTGATCTTTGGATATTGTTTGATGACTTGTGTTCATGAAATTTGTATTTGGCAAAGCTTGGGAGCCCCATTTCATTAGCTTCACAAGCTTGAAATGTTGCTCACCAAGTGTTTGATAAAATTCCCAAGAGACTAGAATTTGATGTTTTTGATTTAAATTTCTCATGCCATGATTCAAATATGTTTCAAACATCATTTGGCTACTTTCAAAAACTTCATGAAAAATTTTCACAATCATTTTCAAAAATGTGCATACTAGGTGTTTGATAAAATATCTAAAGGGGGTAACAAGCATGGTTGAATCAACATTCTCAACAAACAAGCAAACATTGATATTCAAAGTATTCCAATATTTCTCCCCCTTTGTCATCTCAAAAAGGCAAGAAAGAGAAATAGAAAAATACGACAAAATGTACAAATTATAATTCCATTGGTCTAACCATACCAAGTTCACGCCGAATTGTGCAAAAACGATCCTCTTGGAGAGGTTTCGTGAAGATGTCCGCCAATTGGTTGTCCATACTAACAAATTCTAGTTCAACATCTCCCCTTTGCACATGATCATGAATGAAATGGTGCCTAATTTCAATGTGTTTTGTGCGTGAGTGTAAGCATGGATTCTTAGAAATATTAATGGCACTAGTGTTGTCACAACAAATAGGTATGTGAGTGAAATGAATCCTATAGTCTTCAAGTTGTTGTTTCATGTACAAGACTTGAGCACAACAACTTCCGGCGGCAATGTATTCCGCTTCGGTTGTGGAAAGAGCAACCGAGGTTTGTTTCTTGCTAAACCAAGAAACAAGCGAGTGGCCAATAAAATGACAAGTGCCACTAGTGCTCTTTCTGTCGGTTTTACAACCGGCAAAGTCGGCATCCGAAAAACTAGCAAGTTGACATAAAGCATGCTTAGGATATAACAAGCCTAAATCATATGTGCCAATAAGATATTTAAATATACGTTTAACGGCAAGCAAGTGAGATTCCATGGGATTAGCTTGAAATCTAGCACATAAGCAAACACTAAACAAGATATCGGGTTTAGTTGTGGTTAAATAGAGAAGACTACCAATCATACCTCGATATAGTTTTTGATATACTTTCTTACCATTTTCATCAAGGTCAAGCTTAGTTGTGGGACTCATTGGTGTAGGACTAGACTTTACACCTTCCATTCCAAATTTCTTCAACATGTCCTTCACATATTTAGCTTGATTGATCAAAATGTCTTCTTTGATTTGCTTGATTTGAAGTCCAAGGAAGAATGTCAATTCTCCCATCATACTCATTTCAAATTCATCTTGCATAAACTTAGCAAACTCTTCACAAAGAAGATCATTAGTAGCACCAAAAATAATATCATCAACATAAATTTGAACAATCAACATATCATTGTCTTTAAGCTTTATGAAAAGAGTAGTATTTATTTTGACTCGAATAAAACCATTTGAGAGCAAAAAGCTACTTAACCTTTCATACCATGCTCTTAGTGGTTGTTTAAGACCATAATGTGCTTTTGAAAGTTTGTAGACATGGTTTGGAAAGGTGTTGTCTTCAAAACCGGGAGGTTATTTAACATAAACTTCCTCCGTAATATAACCATTTAAAAATGCACTTTTCACATCCATTTGATACAATTTAAAGTCGTTAAAACTAGCAAACGCAAGAAGCATACGAATAGCTTCAAGTCTAGCAACCGGTGCATATGTTTCATCATAATCAATGCCTTCTTGTTGGTTATAGCCTTGTGCAACAAGTCTTGCCTTATTCCTAATAACATTATCATCTTCATCCTTTTTATTTCTAAAAATCCATTTAGTGCCAATGATGGTATGCTCATTAGGTTTAGGGATAAGTTCTCAAACTTTATTTCTTTTAAATTGATTAAGTTCTTCTTGCATGGCTATAATCCAACTATCATCATTTTCGGCTTTATTAAAATTTTTAGGCTCAATTTGAGAAACAAATGCAATATGGTTACAAGTATCTCTAAGAGTAGAACGAGTACTTACCTTGCGTGAAGGATCACCAATTACTTGATCAATTGGATGATTCTTTACAAATTTCCAAGCTTTTGGAAACTCTTGCAACTCTTGAGATTCATTTGAGGGTTTATCTTCTACAATTGAAGTGTTCTCCTTTGGTTCCTCTTGAGGTGCATCATTTGAAGAAGAATCACTAATGTTAAGCTTGCCAAGCTCTTCATTAGCATTAGATAACAATTTGCAATTTTCATCTTCTTCAACAACATTCTTGGAAACAAATGGATTAGATTCATCAAATACAACATGAATAGATTCTTGCACGGTTAGAGTACGTCTATTATAAACACGATAAGCTTTACTATTAGTTGAATAACCAATAAAAATACCAATATCGGATTTAGACTCAAATTTAGCAAGGTAATCTTTATCATTCAAAATAAAACATTTGGATCCAAAAACTTTGAAGTAACCAATATTTGGTTTTCGACCTTTCTATAGCTCATATGGGGTTTTGGCTAGGATGGATCTAATAACCACTCTATTTCCCACATAGTAAGCGGTATTAACCGCTTCCGCCTAAAAAGTTCTAGGAATATTATGTTCATTAAGCATGGCTCTACCCATTTCTTGTAATGAACGATTTTTCCTTTCAACTACTCCATTTTGTTGTGGAGTTCTTGGGGCCGAGAAATTATGTGAGTATCCTTGTGCATCACAAAAATTTTCGATGTCTTGGTTCTTAAACTCTCTACCTCTATCACTTCTCACACTAATGATGGAGTGGCCTTGTTCTTTTTCAAGTCTTTTACAAAGTTTTATAAATTCACCACATGTATCACTCTTGTGAGAAAGAAAAAGAACCCAAGTATACCTTGAGTAATCATCAACTAAGACAAAGGCATAAAGTTTACCACCAAGACTAGCTACAGCATTTGGTCCAAACAAATCTAGATGCAACAATTCCAAAGGCCTAGATGTAGAATTATGCGCTTTGGTTTTAAAACTAGTTTCGATTTGTTTTCCAAATTGGCATGCATCATAAATTTTATCTTTTAAAAAATTAGCTTTGGGAAAGCCTATAACAAGTTCATTTTTAGAAAGCTTTTGAAGTAATTCCATGTTTGCATGCCCAAGCCTTCTATGCCATAACCAATTTGAATCTTGTAAAGCGGAAAGACATGTTACATCTTGAGATGTTAAGTCATCAAAACAAGTGATATACACATTTCCAATGCGTTTTGCAACAAGGATATTGATTTTGTTTTTGTCTAAAACATTGCAAGAATTAGAAGTAAAGTTCACAAAATAGCCACTATCACACAATTGACTAATGCTAAGCAAGTTATGCTTTAAATCTCTAACAAGCAAAACATTATCAATAGTAATAGAGCTATTACAAATTTTACATTTACCAATGATCTTGCCTTTGCTATTATCCCCAAAGGTTACAAGTTCACCATCTTTGAGAGTTAAGGAAATAAATTTATCTTTGTCACCGGTCATATGCCTTAAGCATCCACTATCCAAATACCATTGATCCTTTTTGTTAATGGATTTCAAGCATACCTACAAACACAATACAATTGAACTATTGGTACCTAAATCTCTTGGGTCCTATAAAGTTAGGATTCTCAAATGTTCAAGTTCATTTATAGTAATTGTCTTTGGTTCAAATGATTTCTTGGATGAAGGTTCCCTTTTAATCCAAGCTACCATTTTCCCAAGTCCTCTTTTTCCTCTAAATGGACATTTGAATGTGACATGCCCTTTTCTCTCACAATAATGACAAATAGCATTAGGATTTTGTTTAGTAATATGTGAATGAGAGTGAGGCTTTGATTTAGATTCTTTGGAGTCTACTTTCATTGAAGCTTTAACAAAGAAGTCTAAATAAAGTGAAGACTTTTTGGAGTTAGTATTAGACATGTAGCCTAATCATTCTTTGTTTAGCCCAACTCTTTGAGCTCCAAGTAACCTATCAAAATTTTATTTTCCACTTGTAAATTTGTAGACAATTTTGTTTAAGTCTTCAACTTTGGATTTCAAAAGTTTATTTTCATTTTCAAAAGTTGAAGAGTCAATTGAAGATTTGGAAGTGGAAGGTATGTTTCTCAAATTCTCAATCTCATTCATTTGCTTTTCATTTAGCAAAGTTAATTTGGAATTTTCATTTACTAATGCTAGTTTCTCACTTTTGAGAGTTGAGAGGCTTTTCTTCAAAGATTCAAGTTTCCTTTTAAAACACAATTTTTATTATAAAATAGTTTACTCAAATTTTGAAAGTTCTCTAAGGATAAATCACATTCATCATCATCACAATCAGAAATAGAATTTACCTCACTTCCTTCATCATCATTTGCCATGAAGTAAGATTCCTCAATGTTGGCAAACAAGCAAAAGTTAGCCGTCTCTTCTTGAGTAGTCTCTTCATCACTCTTAGCATCCTCAAGAATGTCATCCCAAGTGGAGGTGGTGGCGGCCATAGCTTTCCCTTTGCCTCTTTGATCATTTCTTGAAGATTGGAAGTTATTGTAGTTGGAAGAGTTCTTGCTAGGACAATGTGCAATGGTGTGCCCAAACTTCTTGCAATTGAAGCATCTACCATCATTTGCTTTGACAAATCTTCCATTGCCTTGTATAGATTGGTTCTTCTTCATTCTTAGGAAGGATTGGAATTGCCTAGTGATTAGAGCCATATCATCATCATCATCATTGTTGGTGAAGTCATCAGCATCACTAGCTTCAAGGATAGAAGATTGAAGAGCTAGAGTTCTCTTCACTTGAGCATTATCCTTCTCACTTTGAATTGCCTCATTCTCCTTATTCATTGCCGTTTCATGGGTAATGAGTGATCCTAGGAGCTCATCAATGTCAATCTTCTCAATATCTTTAGCTTCTTGAATGGCGGTGATTTTAGGACTCCATGAGGTGGAAGAGCTAAAAAGATCTTTGACACAATATCATCATTAGAAATAACTTTCCTTAATGCTTGCAATTCATTCAAAAGATTAGTAAATCGAGTAAACATATCTCTAACATTTTCACCATCAATCATCTTAAACATTTCATAGTCTTGTCTAAGCATGAGAGCTTTGGAACGTTTAACTTGTTTAGTACCTTCATAATTGACCTCAAGTTTTCTCCAAATTTCTTGTACCGTAGCACATGATGAAACACGATTTTATTCACTAACATTAATAGCACAATACAATACGGTTTTTGCTTTAGAATTAATTTGGATAACTTTCATGTCATCTTCGGTCCAATCATCTAAAGTTTTAGGAACAAGTTGTCCTTCATCATCATTTTTGAAAACATTTTGATTCCCTTTCATTATAACTTTCCAAATTCTCATGTCATAAGATTCAATCCAATTTTGCATTCTATTTTTCCAAAATCCATAGTTTTCACCATAAAAAAATGGAGGTCTATCCGGGTTGGTTCCCATTTTATTTGCCATGATCTTTAGCTCAACAAATTTTGAAAAATAATGAGCACTTGCTCTGATACCAATTGTTGGCCCAAAATATACTCTAGAGGGGGGTGAATAGAGTATAGGCAAATAAAAATTTCTTACAAAAATGGGATACAAGAATTTGCAAAGTTGAAATTTGATAAGTAAAATGCAAGATTGAATATCAACTCAATACAACAAGATATAAAACAAAAACTTAAAGTAAAGAGATTGAGTTAGAGAATCAAACACAACGTTTTAACGTGGTTCGGTCTCCGCCTACATCCACGCCTCAAGAACTCCGTCAAGAGGGTTAATCCACTATGCAACTCCTTCAAGGTGGAGAAACCTTTACAACTTGCCTTCTTTCAAGGTGGAAGACAACTCACCCACAAGAGTTCTCACAAAACCTTTACAAAACTCACAATACAAGAGATTGAATATTGAATGATACAATGAATGCTTCTCAAAGCTGATTTGTAATCAATACAAGAGTACAATAACTTCTCAAAAGATCAAATGGATGAAGCACAAGAGTATTTAATCAATGAGAAGAGTGAATAATGAATGCTTGAGAGTAATGAGTGTAAGACAAAAGATTTTATCACTTGGTAAGCAATAAATGAACACCAACCTTCAATATATAGCCATCCTAAACCCAAATGACCATTTGAAACCCTAGAAGTCGGATTATGAAGGTTTTAGGGTGGTTGGGGAACATTTAATGCTTGAATGACTAGTTTTGGAAAGAGCCGTTTTGAAGTTGCAGAACCCTTAGTCGACTAATACAAACTTATTAGTCAACTAACAAGGCATTTTCAAAGGTATTTTTCATTCCCGTGCTCGGTTAGTCGACTAGGACAAGCTTGTTAGTCGACTAGCTAAGCAAAAACCATAAAGAATAAAATCTGGGTTTGTTAGTCGACTAGAACAAGGAGGGTTAGTCGACTAGCAACTTAAAACATTTGGGAAATTTTAATCCGGGATCGGTTAGTCGACTAGGACATGGGGTATTAGTCGACTAGTAAAATTGCAACCAAAACATAGCTACTGACCTTACATTAGTCGACTAGCAAGAACGGGTTAGTCGACTAAGAAACCATTAGTCGACTAGTCAAGGGTGATTAGTCGACTAACTTAGAATTTTCATAAACATTGCTTCTGTACTCCAATTAGTCGACTAGGACTAGATAAGTTAGTCGACTAGTGAAGTTGCAAAGGCAATTATTCGAAATTTCTAAGTCAAAATCAACACTAAACACTTTGACACATTAACTAAGTGTTTCAAAACATTTTTGGTCAATTTTGAAAGCAAATTGAGCATGAATGCTAATGCACAATGAGATGAAAAACATTTCTCTTGAGCTTTACACAATTGATCATGAGAGAAGTCTTACAAAGAGTTCCTAAAGTATATGTAGATCAACTTGACTTCAATTTGGCCCTTTGACACTTGTAGTTTATCACCATGAGCTTTGATTTGAATAAATAGCACTTGGAATACTTGATGAATGTTGATGTAGACTTCCAAAGACAATCTATGGATACAAAACACTCAACCATTTGTTAGAAGAGAAGTATGGTTCAGTTATCATCAAAATAAGGTCAAGGACCTTAGGGCAAACAGATACCTTTCTTGGGGCAGGCGATATTGAGATCGTAAAGAAATCAGTTCGTCGAAATACTCTCTTTAACACTTTTAGCAACATGCCTGAAGGGGGAGATCCTGACCACATCGTGTGGGCTTTCCTTTTGTACCTGTTTTCATGCACTCTTTTTGCAGGCAATGCTGATTTGGCCTCTCTAGGCCTTCTTGCTAGTTTGGAGGATATTGATACCATTCCTCAGTATAACTGGGGTGGTGCTGCCTTGGCCACCATGTACAGGACCATGTGCTGTCAATCTCGAGGGGTGTGCACTGACTTTGGAGGCATGAGATTTGTTTGGGAGGTATTCTCACTTATTTTTAGAAAATATCATAAACTCCCCTTTACTCATTTTCTAACAATGCACATATTCTGCAGGTATGGGCTCATGAGTATCTTGACCTGAATAGCATTACCTTGATTGCTAATGACCTTTCCTGGCCAACCCTCGCTCGATATGCCCCAGATAGGCGGGTGAATGCCATTGCCCATAGGCATGATTATGCTTACAGTCGTGTCTTTCTTGCAGGGTTGCGCTCTAATAAGGTAACAATCTTCATTTCTGCTTTCCTTTATCAATGCTCAAACTTTCTCTAATATACCTTGTCCTCAGGTTAGGTGGAACCCTTGGCGTCATTGGAGGGGTACCATGCAAGCTCAACTTAATTCTGTGATTGGGATGTCTCATAAGAGAATTCTGTTTGAGGGGCCTTCTGGCAGGTACTGGTACCTTGGGGAAAGAGTGCGTGCTCAGCTTTGTGGGTCTTCAGTTGCTCGTGTGCCTCATGCACCTCCTTCCTCTATAAGACAAGCTGATAAATTGACAGACCATGCCTTAGCAGACGCCATGGCTGGTGTATTTGCGGATGCTTTCCATCGTTCGCATGAGGATTATTGTACATTCTGTCAGCACTATCTGATGCGTCCATTTGTATCGGGATTTTCACCTGCTGAGGTATCAAAATTTCTCTTGATTGCTTTGCTTCTTTTCTATACATTATTCCTCATATCTCTTTATTTGGCAGGGTCGTCGAACCCGAGGACAAAATTTGGTCGCACCACGGCGAGTGAGGTTAATTTCTCGCCACGCGCCAAGATTTAAAAGAATTTATAAAGACCACACTCAACGGAAATTTAACCTCAATTCGTAGAGTCAGGATGAGTGCGGGTTGTCCACAGAGAACATTTGTTAATTCAAATAGGTAGTCAAAAAGAGGTCTATTCTAGTGAGAGTTTGTTTTCAAAGATTTGGTTGGTTGTTTAAATTCCTAATTAAAAATTAAGAAAACAAATAAACTAAATTAAAATAAAAAATTAAAAATGGAGAATAGCAATGGGGTTGGATTGGATTAGGGCAAGTAGGCACCATTTGTAATAGGAAATGCTATTGAAATGTGAGATAATGGTAACCTAAACTACAAGAATAGGTTAACCATAATGATATGAATGATCAAATATATAATGATTAATCATAAGCCATAGACTATCAAAATCTTAACGATAATGCATAACCTATGCTAACAATCAAACCATCATTAACTCAACCATTCATTAAAGTGAATACCACTTGTATTTGTATGTAATAGCAATCACAGAAAACTAAAACATATTGAGATAAAGACGGTTTAAAGTGCAAGGCTCTCAAATACAAGTCTATCCCAACATTTAAGAACATTAATTACAAAATGGTGACTAAAAACCTCACCAAAATCCTTCTCCAAACCCCATCACCAAGTGACCTAGCCGCCCATGCAGTAGATCGGCGATCCTTGAGCGCTCCTCCACCACATAGTTCGATCATAAGCCATTTGGACTAGATTTAGAAGTGTTTGGATGGCAAGAAAATGCTAAGAAAATCCTAGAAAATCCTAAAGAGAAGGCTGCCACAAAAGGGGGGCTTCCCCCACACTCTACTCCCTCAAATCTGCCCCAAAGCATGCTATTTATACTCCCCCAAAACCTTAGGGAGTCAAAAGACTCTTAAGCCCTTCAAAAACAAGCTATTTACAAGGAAAAGACTTAGATTCGTCGAATTTACGACTTCTCTATCGATAGCGGTCATTCACCTATCGATAGAGAAGTCGAACAAATGAAATCGCCGGACAGAACGTGTCACCTATCGATAGGTAAATGACATCTATCGATAGACGTGTCTATGTAACTCTTCATGAGCCTCCCCAATTCAGAAACTAGACTTCCCAAGCTTTCTAACGATAGGTCGTACGTCAAAATCGGAGTCCGGATGAGGGAGATATGACCATTTGAAGTTGGAAGTTTTCGTCGGGAAAAAACTGCACAACTCCAAAAGTCTCCAAATGGCTTCAAGCACTTTTCTTTCAACTTTGGCACATTAAATCCATCTCAAACCATCCTCTTATCATGCAATCCTCCTTGAACCAAGCTCCTACGAATTGGGGTTAATTCCTACAAAAAGCACAAAACACACATTAACACTAAAATAAACTAACAAAGCACAAATATTAAACTAAAATGCTAAAATAGGGCAGCAAAATGCATAGAAAAGAGACAAAATCGTAGAACGATCACATGCTGTTAGAATTGTGCCCTAAAACCAATTAGTAGATTGTAATTAGGGAACTTTAATTTCATTTATGTTATTGAATGAATCTTATTCATCTATATAATGGCTTTTATATTATCATGTATACTTGTGTTATTTATAACTGTTCATGATAATGTCCTTGAATAGCATGATAGAGAATTGTATCTCAAGTGTTGAGATAGAGAGACATATGATTCTCAAGAACATCTATTCTAGATATGTTCCTGATCATAGGTTTATTTATTTGGGCGATAATAAACCGTTAAGATTAGCTCAGGTTGTACTAGCTCCAATGGGAGGATGGTGAGTCTCAAGCCATCTGTGTAGAGACACTATAGTAAACCTGTGGGTGCTTGTTAGAGAACAAGTACACTGAACGTGACCAATATGAGTACAGCTTATGGAGATGTATTTAAATGTCAAAAGCTGCTCATGTGTATAGTCACATTTGTAATCCTCGTACCTGAGACACCACTAGTTATCTTATGTATGAATTACTAGAGTTTGATAGTATCTTGTACACCCTTATTCATGAGGATGTAATCGGTGCTCATTGGCTTTAGTAAGTTATATATGAAGATAGGTGAGTGTGCAATAGGGGATCACCACCCTTAATATCAAAGGGAGAATGTCACAGTTAATTCACAAATAATAACTCAATGAAGTCTTTGGCCAAAGCAGAAGGTAACCAAGGAAAAGAGTTTTCATGGGTTAACCTAATTGAGTTTATATTTTGGTGAATAACTAACACAGGATTAAGTTAGGGTTTTGACATGAATCCATAACCAGATAACTTAATCGTGACATTGATTGGTGAAGGATTATATTACACGAAGGGTTCATTTATATTCGTATATTCACCCACACCTAGGGCACGTCATGATATGTTGCTAGATGTCACTCATGACTAGTGTAGGCCTAATGATAAGTGTTATCATTGAGGGCAAAATTGGAATAGTTTCAATTGAACCAAAAATAGAAAGTTTCTATTTTGGGAAACATGCGATGTTCCCGATCCACTACTAGGTTGGGGTGAACCCAATGGGTCACACACATAAGGGCTTAAGTGATCTTCTTGATTTTGTAAGAGGGGATATTCTAATTTAGATATTAGCCTAATCCTTATTTATTAAGTGTTAATAATTAAAAGGGATTAAGGATATACTAAACTAGAATATAACTAATTTAATATGATGTTTGGTCAAGCTAGCACTTGTAACCAAACATCATTATAAGAAGAGAAGTTTATAAATAGAGGAGTTACAACCCTAGGGCCGGCACTCACTTGCTTGCTACCTCCCCTAGCCGAAACTCTCTCTCTCTCCCTCTTAAGTCTTTGCCTTCTCAAGTTGTTGTGGAGACAAAGGAAGATCAAAGAAGTTTTGGGCTCGTGTGGACTAAAACATTGGAGGCTTCCATACATTTGGAGCTTTGAAGTTTTGTGAAGACGACCATCAAAGTAACATCAAAGTAAGCATTTATTTCATGTTTAAATAATTGTTTTGATTCATCTTGTAGTTTGAGTTCGATTCATGGATGAAAATCGATGGGAAAAATTTTATTTTACTTTCCGCTGCGTTCCCATGGTGTTTTCTTTCAGTGGTATCAGAGCCAACTCAAACCTATGATTTGAATCATGAATGGCTTAATTGGCATGTGTTTAAAATAAGTTTTTGATCAAATGAGATTTGAGAAAACTCCATTAAAGGATTCGGCCATATGGGTGCTTGCACCTTCATGTTTTGTTTTTAATTAATGCTACTTGGTTTTAATAAACCTTGATAATATATGGTTTTCATAGGGGCTATCATGGAGATTTATGGCCATGATAGGGTTTGAGAAACCCTAAGTGACGGCTACTAATGGGGCTGCAATATAGGACTGCACATAGGGTTTAAAAACCCTTAGTGTATTTCGGCCATATGGGTTTTGTAACCCTAAATTGCAGCAGCCATATAAAAGTTGTAATCCTTGTTTTCATTCATGTTTTAATGGGATTAGAACTCTAACAAGGTGCAGCCATGGTGGTTGTCTTGGTGAAGAAGATGACATCTTTTAGGAAACTAAATTAGATTAGGAATCCTCTATTACAATTAGTTTCCTATTGGATGTATACTTTCCTAGTTAGTATAGGATACTAAATTGGATATGTTCTAATGAGATTAGAAATTAATTAATTAGGTTAATTAATAAAGTATATGGTTGCAATTAGAGTTTTAGAAACTCTAAACATAATTGGGTAAGTTTCCAAGTTCAAATAGGTTACTAATTCTCACACTTTTCTTGATAGTCAATGTAAGTATTAATTAGAATCCCTATTGAAATTGGAAACTATTCATATGATGACTCATAATAGGTTTTAAGAAATCCTATTATTATTTTTTGATTGATTTATAATATGAGATATTATATTTAATCAAAATAAGAAACCCCAAGATCCAAAATTCCCTCCTAAATTTCGGCCACACTAGGGTTGGTAACCCTAGTGTGTCACGGCCACTAGATGGCTTGTGTTTTATTTTTGTGGTTTTCACTTATGTTTATTAAATGTTTTTATATGATTGAAAATTATTTTATAACATTTTGGAAATACAAAAGTGAAGAAACAAAAGTAAATGTGAAATTAGGGTTTTGGAAACCCTAATTGCCATTTTGGGTTTTGTGGTTTAAACACTTGGTGTTTTATCATTTTAATTCGATTAAAAAGTTTGGGGGTCATCAATATTGATATATTAAGATGTTCTAATAGTTAGTACATAAAAATATATTGATATGATATTTTTTTATATAATTTTGAAAGTCGAAACAGTATGCTGTTTTTCTGTGCAGCAACTTATATCTTTTTGTAAAATCTTTGAAAATAGTTTTTATTGATTTTTACAATAGGCCACCTATCGACTTCACTAATATAAGGTCTTAACTAGTTATAGGAAGGGTTCCCATAATTTATTTTGACCTTTAGATAGCCGCACTAAGTATTTTGTGATCAATACTCAAATCTGCCCAGATTTGGAGTTGAAGTCGCAAAACACTTTAAACTGATACCAAACGTTGGAATCACTTAACGAGACCCCTGCCATTGGAAAGAACACTGAAAATCCTAGTGAAATGAAGTGTTCTTATATTTTAAAAGTTGTTTTAAAAGGTGCAAATAATTATTACAAAACAGCGGGCAGATTCTTAGTGTTTTGAGAAAACACTGAAAGTAAAATGTTACTTTAATTTTAATATACATGCCATTGCCATTTATCTTTTATTACTTTGATTGCTTTATTTTGTGCAATTAGATTGTATAATAAATGGAAAGTTATGGACTTAAAAGACCAATTAAAATGAGATGTGATTGGCCGCATGGGATGTGTTTTCTTTTATGGGTTGTAAATTTAAGCTGTTAAATTTTGGTGATGTAATTTTAATTAAGGCTTGCATGCCTTTTTCCCTATTCTCCCAAATGTATTCCCCTATTCCTTTATACCCTTTCTTTGTTTATTGTAAATGTACTTTGAAGATCGAGAAGGTACGTGGTGGACCCGAGGATACATGGAGCAGTGGGAGGACAAAGAAAAGACCTTGAGAAGTTCTTTTCTTTTATGTAATAGTTACAGGTTATTATTGCGATCACATAACCCACATTAGACCTAGGGCTCAGCTAATGGCTCTAGTTGGGCCCAATCTTAAAAGTCCATAAACTTTCCATAAGGCCCATATATATGTTAGATGTATGTTTTAGGGGCCCATTAACCATATTATTATATGTCCTTAATGATAGTGTCCCTTTTCTTCATGGATAGTGGGAGTATCATTATTGCACTAATAATAAGGAATGGTTAATGAATTGATATATGTGATATATGTATGCATGCTATGTATGTTTAAATCTGATGAGACCTAAAACCCCTCGTTTCAAATTTAAATTGTAAGGAAGAGGCATACGAGTGCTTTATCCTAGCCTCCTACCATTACAAGATAGGTGGATTCTTGTGGTGGATGTGTTTGGCTGCAGATATGCGGGAACACATTCATTCTGATGGTTCATACTAGCTTGTTACATATTGGATATCATGAGGTGCGATAATGGGGCATTCTAAGAACCTACTATGTGAGGGATGCAACATTCAATTGACCATACTCATGTGAATGGTAGGTGTGACTTAACTAAAGAGCACTATCCAAGAACCTATTATGTGAGGATACTGCAATTTAGTGGCTAAAGGAAGGTTGGAAATTGCTTGAGAAGCATTGGGTAAGAGTTATCCACCCCTTTGGATTAGTGGTCCAAGAACCTATTATGTGAGGTCCACTAGTTCAAATGGGACCCCAATCCCCATTAAGAATTCAGTTCTGAATTCTCGAATCCTATAGAGGGTGTATGGGATTTGATAAAATAGTGGGAGACACCATAAAACTAAAGACCAAGTTATTATGGTATATTAAATGAAATGTTTTAATAATCTGTTACTTATTTTGTAGATATCATAATGGTTATACTCACACAAATATCTGAAAATGAAAATGACTATTGTTTGACTGAACCTTGTAAAGATAAGAGACTTATAGAATTTGGAAGAGTTCCTAATTCAAGTTTTTATCTATCACTAAGCGATGCTTCCTCTTGGGTATTAGATACCGGTGCTAGTTCTCATATATGTAAAAATATTAATGAACTAAGAGAAAGCAGAAAATTAAGTCAAGACCAAGTTACCCTTCGAGTGGGAAATGGAGCAAGCGTTGCTACATTAGCTGTTGGGACTTGTGACTTAAACCTTCCATCAGGACATATCATGAAATTAGAAAACTGTTTATTTATGCCAGGAATAGTCAGAAACATTATTTCGATTTCATCTTTATCTCATTCTGGCTATGAATTTGTTTTCAATTGGGATAGTTGTACTATTTCTATTGGAAATAAATCTGTTGGTTCTGGCATATACTTAAATGGTTTATATTTCTTAAATATGGATGGTAGTGTAAACTGCTTAGAGGATAGACATGATGCCAAGAGGCATAAAAGACCTCGAGATGAGAAAGACTCAACCTATGTATGGCATTTGAGATTAGGTCATATTAGTGAGGAAAGGATCAATAAGTTAGGGAAGGATGGGCAACTGGGCTCATATGTACTTGTACCCTTACCTACTTGTGAACCTTGTCTCATGGGTAAAATGACCAAATCGCCCTTTACTGGTCACAGTGAGAGGGCAGGAGACATACTAGGGTTAATACATTCTGATGGTCATCGACCCTGGTTCCCATTTTTTTATTATTTTGACGTTTTTTGAGTTTTTGAGTGTTCTACTTCGCCTCTAACTCGATTTCTTTGCCAAAAAGCTATAAAAACACACCTCTATTCTCACTTTCATCACACTAAACACAATGGAAGCTCTTAAGTTGATCGTCAACCTATTCATAGCAAGAATGCGGGCAGAAGACAAGAAATTTTTTGCACGATTCGGCCTGACTTCGTGGTTCTTTCTCTGTCATGTGAAGCTTGAAGACAAGCTTCTCAAGTCTGTGATCCACTTCTGGGACTTTGATCTTCATGTATTTTGCTTCAACTGTGAAGAGGTATGTCCTTTATTTGAAGAGTTTTGTGCCTTGACGAATATCTCTGTTAATGGTCCCTTCATCTTTTCTACCATTCGTCGAGGTTATTTCCAAACCTTTTCTTCTCTTTTTGAACTCTCACCTATGGAAGCCTCTTCATACATCCATGAAAACTCCATTGATATTCTCAAACTAGCTTCATTTTTCTTAAAGGAATGGGGGAAAACCACTAGCTCTTCATAGGCCTACCCAGTACACACTCGCCTTATGTATAGTGGGTTGTTTCTTTGTTTCGAACGGAACCCATTTCATACCCATTGAAACATGTGAACTCATTCTGCCATTGTCGAAGTCTCATAACATCATCCCCCTGGTGCTAGCTGAAACTCTAAATGGGCTTGACCACTTCCACTCCAACTCTGCTTCTTGCATTAGGGGTAGCCTCATTCTTCTTCAGATATGGTTGGTTGAGAGACTCAGGCTGATCACTCCTCTTGATGGGCCCAAACATTTGTCCCATAACTATTGTTTGCGTAAGCTTTTGTTTCTTGACCGTCGCTCGATTCAGGACATGATCATCTTCTTTTCTTTTCTGACTTGGAGAGATATTCAGTGTCATGTGGCTATATGGGATTGTGGTGAAGAGTATGTACTACACACTTCGGGATGTTGTCAAGTGAAGCTTATGGGCCTAAAGCATACATCATTTTACCGGGCTTTACGTGTACTTCGCCAGATGGGTCGTGCTCAAATCAATCTCCCTATCAAAGGGCATGTTCATGGGATAGAGGCGGCTACTCCTTCTTTGGTATCTTGGGCTGTGAAGAAATGGGCTTCAGGCTTATGTTTGAGTCAGGTAGGGGATTGCAATGGGCCTTTTAGGCTTAATGGGGAGTATAGGGCTTGGTTTAAGCAAGACTTGGGTTCAAAGGTGCGGACTATGAAGGATAAGGTTCTAAGCCTCGTTTGTGATTATCGAGTTACAGCTCAGTCGACAGGTTCGTCACTTCCACCAGATGTGTCACGTGTCAGGACAACTAAGAGAAATATGGGAAATGAGAATGAAGCCCAAGCCCGTAGAGCGAGAAGGACTTAGAGTAGATTAGGGATTTTTCTATTATTTTCTTTTTCTAAGCAATGTAAGATTTGAAGAAAATAGGAATTATGGACACATATGGTATGTAATAAATCTTTCAAAAGGTTTTTACCCTTTATGGATGAATAAATAGCAACTTTATTAAAATCTCAACAAATATCCCTTAATAATTAAAAATGAACCAAACTCTTGATGTTTTTACAAGAAATAGACCGTACCCAAAGTAACTTTATGGGCTGCCTACGTATCCCCGTCCTTGATGCAATTCTTTGTCATTTCTCTCTAACTCTTTGTGATATTTGGGGAATCAGGTCTTCGTAGTTCATGAATCAAATTGAAGAAGTCCACTTTTTTTTTTTTTATTTGCTCTAACTTTTGCCTAAGCAGCCTTTTTAGGTTTTCTACTTAGCGAGCTTGATTTTTTATTTTTATTTTTATTTATTTTTATTTTATTATTTTTTTGATTACCCTAACTTTTGCCTAGGCAGCCCTTTCGGGTTTTCTACCTAGCGGGCTCTTTTTTTATTATTTTTTTATTTTTTTATTATTATATATTGTACTTCTTCAATTGATCCAAATTGGTAGGTTGAGAGAATTCATTCCCTTCAATGTCTGCAATCTTCAATGCTCCGCCTGACAGTATTTCTCTGATGATGTAAGGGCCTACCCATGTGGGCTTGAACTTTCCTCGTGGGTCATGGATTGGTGCTCGGATCTCCTTTAATACTAAATCCCCTTTCTTCAAACCTCTGTGCTTCACTTTTTTGCCAAACGCCTTGGTTATTCTTCTTTGATACCCATGAATGTGGTAAAGTGCCCTCAATCGTCTTTCATCTATTAGAGTTAACTCTTCATATCGGTTCCTTACCCATTCCACTTCTGCCAGTTGACTCTCCATGGCAATCCTTAATGACGGGACTTCTAACTCTATAGGCAATACTGTTTCCATTCCATATACGAGTGAAAAAGGTGTAGCCCCGGTCGATGATCTAATGGAAGTACGATATCCCCACAGTACTAGTGGTAATTTCTCATGCCAGTCATTGTAGGTCTCGGTGGTCTTTTTCAAGATTGATTTGAGATTCTTGTTTGCTGCTTCAACAGCCCCATTCGTTTGTGGTCTATAAGGAGATGAGCGGTGATACTTGATACTATACTTTTGTAAGAGCGCTTCGGTTTCTTTTCGGAAATGCTGTCTATTGTCAGAGATGAACTCATGAGGCACTCCATACCGGTAGATGATATCATTATGTATGAACATCGCTACTTGCTTGGCATTTAATATATTGTAGGATGCAGCTTCTACCCATTTGGTGAAATAATCTATGGCAACCAGGATGTACTCGTGTCTGTTTAAGGCTACGGAGGTTACCTTGCCAATGATGTCAATGCCCCATGTTGCAAATGGCCATGGCGAAGACATGGTAGTGAGTGACATCGAGGGTTGATGTTTTCCACTTGCAAACACTCGGCATTTATGACACTTCTTGGCATGTAGATGGCAATCCCTTTCTATGGTTGACCAATAATACCCTAGTCTCATGATCTTTTTAGCTAGCTTGTATCCATTCATATGCGGAGCGCCAGCCCCTTCATGTACTTCCAACACTATTCTTTCAGCTTCTTGTTCATTGACGCACAACAGATGCACTCCATCATGTGATCTCCGGTACAGCTTCCCCCACACAGAATATATTGACTGGCTAACCTTCTTATGGTCTTTCTGTCTACGGATGATGCCTCTTTCGGATATTCTCCTTTTTCTACAAACTGTTGGATGTCATAGTACCACGGCTTTCCATCATTCGGCTCCCCTTTTTGTATAACACAACAGTAGGCCGGCTCTTCTCGGGACTCAATATTGCGAGGAGTTACACCTTCATCTTTAGGGATATCTACCATGGATGCTAGAGTGGCTAAGACATCCGCAAACTTATTCTTTAATCTGGACAGATAAAAGAAGTCAATTCGACAGAATTCTTTTACCAAAGTCTCTAAGTACTCATGGTAGGGTAACAACTTTTTATCCCGAGTCTTCTATTCTCCTCTAGTTTGATATATGATCAAGGTGGAATCCCCATATATTTCTAATTCTTTTACACCCAACTCCAAGGCAGCTTCCAATGCTAGGATACAGGCTTCATATTCGGCTATATTATTAGTGGCATTGAAGGATAACCTGACAGATAATGGTATCACGTTATTCTCTGGTGTGACTAACAACACGCCTATTCCACATCCTCTCTTATTATGAGCCCCATCGAAGAAAACTTTCCAAGGCTCTTTACTTACTTTATAGAATCTCTTCGTCGGGAAACTGGTACTCAGACGGTCTTTCTACTGACGATGGATGTTCTACTAGAAACTCTGCCACTACTCTCCCTTTTACTGATTTTTGCACCACATATTGAATGTCGAACTCTAATAATAGCAATAACCAACGGGCTGTCCTATAGGATAACACTGGTTTTTCCAATAAGTACTTCAGGGGGTCCATGCGACTAATGAGTTGCACTTAAAAAGACAGCATGTAATGGCGGAGCTTTTGGGTAACCCACACCAATACCACACATGTCTTCTCTAATGCGTCGTATTTAACCTCATAGTCAGTCATCTTCTTACTCAAATAGTACACCGCATTCTCTTTTCGGGATTCTGGTAGATATTGAGCTAACATAGCTCCCATTGCAGTTTCAGTGAGTGCTAGATAAAGTAGCAAAGGCTCACATTGCTGCGGGGGAACTAATATTGGTGGGTTGCTCAAGTACCTCTTCATGGTTTCAAAGGCTTCTTGGCACGCGTCATTCCACTTCGTGAGCACATCCTTCTTAAGAAGCTTAAAGATAGGCTCACAAATTATGGTCAGCTGTGCTATGAATCGATTGATAAACTGAACTTTGCCTAAGAATCTTCGAATCTCTTTTTCTGTCTTTGGCGGTTGCATCTCTGTGATGGCTTTAATTTTTCCCGGGTCAACCTCTATTCTTTTCTGAGTGATCATAAATCTCAGCAACTTCCCCGCAGTTACTCCAAACGCGCACTTTTGAGGATTCAATCTCAGGTTATATTGCTTAATTCTTTGAAGGAACTTACTTAGAGCTTCAAAATAGCCTTCTCGATCCTTAGACTTTACGATCATATCATCCACATACACCTCCACTTCCTTATGAATCATATCATGTAGTAAGGTGGTTGCTATTCTCTGATAGGTAGAACCAGCGTTCTTTAGGCCAAAAGGCAAAACTCGATAACAGAAGGTCTCCCATTGAGTGATGAATGAGGTTTTCTCTCAACAATCCTACCAATTTTTCTTGTTCTTGTGGTGACAGAGTTGCCCCAATGTTAATTATTTTAGGCGATTCATCATATCCTAAATTAACTAATATTAATTCATCCACATTAGGTCGAGCACGTTCCATTTCCCTTCGTTGTTCAAACTCAGGGGGAACATCCTCTCTAGGATCTATGTTCATGCCATATACACCCATAGAAGACAGAAGGGATAAGCTGCAAATGCAAATAATGAAGAAAAATGAATACTTTATTAATCATAAAGAAAAAAAGGATAACAAAAACTAAACTATCATTCGTCTCCTAACAGAGGAGGGATGATTTTATTGAAAAAGGGAAGAACGAAAGTCCTATTCTACAATCCTATGGAAAGAAAGCATAGAAATCCTACAAGCTATCATCTGATGGGAGTGAATCTTCCGCGACTGAGTCTTCAACTCGAGGCTCATACTCAGGGCTCCAGTTGGTCAATGGACTTGTGGTATCTTCGATGAGGTGAATAGGATCGTGTTTATGAACATGCTCTTCGATGCAGGCGATTTCTTTGAACATAGCCCCTATGGCGACTTCATCGATATGGTCAACCCAGTCAAACTCTGTATGCTCTTAGGCTACGATGGTAGTTGGAGAGAGAGGTAGTGGAGTGTTGAAGAAGATTTCAAACCCAGGAACTCTAGCTTTCTGATCTTCAAGGTAAATGGGCTCGGGGAACCCACAATAAGGTAAATCATCCCCCTCTTTGACAAAAGCTCCATTCAAAGTGGGCCGGTAAGGTTTCAGAGTAAGGTTAGGGACTCGTCCCTCTTCTTTCGCCAACTGTTTTTCTTTTTTTTTCTGTGCCATCTCTTTTCTGTCAACTTCGGTACTCTGATAACCCAACCCGAATGGATAAATAGCTTAAGGATATTCGATAGAACTAGGCGTGCCTTGATGACGACGACCTAAGCCCATTCTTGGAAAGAAGCCCATATTTTTCATGATCTGACCCACTTGCATATTCCCATAAATACTACAGTCTAGCATCATCTTCTCTTTACATCCATATTCAACCTCTACACACTGTATGTATTCAAAGCCTTTCAATGGTACTTCTTCGATCTCTGGCTTGATCTCACAGATAGGTACACGGGTAGGAGTGATCTCAGAATCTCCCTTCAATGTCACCACTGAGCCTTTGTAGGGGAACTTAACCTTTTGATGGAGGGAAGAAGGTACAGCCCCAATTGGATAGATCCAAGGCCTACCAAGTAGAAGATTGAAACAATCAGGCACATCTAGTACTTGAAAATCGACTTGGAACTCTACAAGCCCAATAGCTAGAGATAAAGTGACCAGGCCAACTACTTCTCTTCGAGTGTTGTCGTATGCTCTCACAGTTTGCCATGACGGTTCGATGCCCAAGGAAGTGGTGGTGCTGAGAGGACATACATTTAAGGCTGACCCATTATCTATTAATAGGAATTCTCTTGCCCATAGTATCCACCGTGACATACTAAGCTTGCAAATGATGAGGTCCTTTCTTCGGAAGGTCTGACTCTGTAAAGGATATTGACTGCCCATGCTGAACTGGACTGACTAGACTGACTAAACCCTCGGGTGAAGTATTGATGGGAATCTGAACTTGGTTAAGTAGCCCGAGTACTGTCTGCCTGTGCTTTTGAGAAGCCATTAAAAGTCCCCAGATGGTGATATTGGCTTGAGTACGCTTAAGTTGTTTCTATATCTCTTTCTCTTCCTCTTGAACTTCAGTGCGTTGAGATCTTTCTAACTCTCTTAAAGGATTGAACTTCAGTGCGTTGACGACCTCGTCTAGTGACATGGTTAACATCTTCCTCATCACTGGCCAAAATATCTACTATCTCATCGGGTGTGTTCATCAAATCTTCCCACTCTATGATATCAATCTCATTCTCTGACCCATCATCTATGGTAGACTCGGCAGAAGTCGAACTTGATCAGAAATACTAGGTGATCCATGGTTGCCTTGGATAGACGGTTTGGTAATGGGTGTCCCCATTCATATTGATGACCTTGGTTGTGAAATACTTCTTGAGGATACTCTGGCTAGCTTTCTCAAAATAGATGAGGTTTGGATTTTCGGGTTCAACCTGAGCCACAGGAATGTCTTCTTTAAGTGAGTCAAGGTTATCACCCCAACCAGAAGGAACAATGGATTTTTCAGAGGTGGGTTTTTCAAAGGTGGGCTTCTCCATCTTAGGGTAAAGGACATAGAAATCGAACTTCCCACTAGGTTCCCCTAACAGGCCCACTTCGGGATCTCCGGCCTCATATCTTTTTCGCAATTCCCATTGGCTAGTCCCAGTCTTGGAGAAGGCTTTCTTGGCTCCAGCCTTAGGTCTAATGGGTTCGCTCTTTGTCACTTTAGCTTCACAAGAATTTTCAGGGCAGAGAATGTATAAACTAAACCTCCTATTTCTTTCTGTCAACAAATCCACACAAGGATCTTTAGCCTCAAACCTTTCTTTGAGAGCCCACTGACTAGTGCTATTCTTTGATGACTGATCCACTTTGCGAGAGTTGGGAAGCCCATTCGAACTAAAACCCGGGAATGTATCTTTCTCAAACTGTCTCCATGAACGATAAAACCCCCTTGGGCTAGTGAAGGGTTAAGGGATTTCAATCAGACCTTGATCAATGAACCCTTGTACTATATTCCGCAATGTATCACTTGATTCCATGTCATGGCTATAGGTGGCATGGTATTGGCAGTAAAACTTTTTGGGTCTTGGCTTGTACGGGGTAATAAGCCCACGGGCTTGACAGTGACGAAACATTTCAATCAAGGAAGTAGGGAATGAAGGGTAAGGGTGGATAAGCTCACAATGAACATAAGGGTCGGCATGGATAACATTGATATTTGCGGGTGGTGGGATTGCATGGGTAGGAAGTGGATTTTGGGTGACATTGGATTAAGAAGGTGGGGAAATGGTTTTGTTATCTATGAGGTCTTAGATTTCATGGCGGAGACAGAAGCAACGGTTGGTAATATGGCCTTTGGATTGATGGAAATGGAAGTATTCATTTTCATTGTAGTTCTTGGGTAACAGGTTGGGTGTAGGTCTGGGTTCCAGAGGTTGGAGCAAGCCTCGAGCTTTTAATTTCTCAAAGACTTTTTCCAATGGCATATAAAGCTCGGTGAATTTTCTGGATGATTTATTTCCTAAGGAAAAGGATTGGGTAAATGGAGCAGGTTAAGATATGGCATTAACTTCAATAGTCTTCCCATTGATGACAGGTCGGCGGTTTTTGTAAGGTTCATCGGTTCGGAGAGCTCCATCGGCTAGAGCGTCCTCTACTTGGGTACCAGCAGCGACTAGAGCTCGGAAATTTGGGAGATATTGGAAAACCATATGCTTATGATAAATAGGGAGCAAGTTCATCACTATCATGCGGATTTGTTCTTCTTCATCAGGGCGATTAACCATTTTAGAAGCCTTGGCTCTCCAGCGGGTGAGGAAAGCAGAGAAAGTTTCCCTTGATTCCTGTTTAGTAGTCTCCAAGTCCCTCCTAGTGACATTAACTTCTGTGTTATACCGGTAATGATTGCTGAACTCAGTGCATACATCTTCCCATGTCTTCATTCTAGACTCATCCAATGACAAAAACCATTTCAGAGCAGATCCAGCTAGTGTCTCATGGAACATTTGGGCTAGCAGGTCATCATCAGCCCCTCGTGGGTGCATGGCTCTTACGTACATTTTCAGATGGGTCTTAGGACAACCCATTCCATCAAACTTTTCTAACTCGGGCATTCTGAAATGAGTGGGCACACGGGCCTTAGGGAACAGAGATAATGACGACATGTCCACCAGATCATCAGACTTCCTAATACCTTTCAAGGCTTTTTCCAGGGCTTCCACCTTACTATTCAACAGTATGGGCTCAGTGGAAAAGAAAGCAGGGGTCTTGGGCATGGACTCTTTTTCCAGATCAATAAGCTGAACAAATTCTGCACCTGGCCTAGTGGGCTCAACAACTATCTTCGGTCTAAGGAAACATTCTTCTTCATCAACATTCTCAAACAATGCGTTAGTACGAGCTCGCACCTTATCCTCATCTTCTTTCTAGTGAACTAACTCTTGGACCACTTTTAAGAGTGCCTCGATCTTCTTATCAGTCGTCTTTCCATTAGTTCCAATGGCAATAGGGGTATGATCCTCGTTACTAGACATCTTTGAATCGACAGGTAAGCCCTTAAATAACCGACCGCTAGAATCACGACGCCAAGCCAGAATGCTGGGAAAGGGAAAAGATTTGAATTAACTAAGAGCTTCCAGTGTGAAAAGGGATGAATAAGGACAATCTCACATGCTCACAAGAGTATGGGTCTAAGGCCCACACATCAATCTCTCTCTTTCACATTCTATCTTATGAAAGTGGACCCAAAGCCCCGGCAAGAATCTCATCAGAAACTCCTAAACTCACATCTCAATCTTATTGCAGGCCTATACCTTCCATCCAAAGAGTATGGGCCTATGCCCACACTTCAAACTCACTTAAGGCCTATAAACGGACATCACTATTCAGACAGCATAACACTACCACGTGCCTAAGTCCAAGGATATGTAGGGTACTAAGCCCTCATTAAGTACCTTAACTCTTTAGAGACACTTCCCTTAAGAGTTTAGGGCATTTCATAAAGGTTTAGTCCTACAGATCCAGGTCCTAATGGGTTCTACACACTTTACAGTCAAGGCTCAATACAAAATCGGGGGAAAATCCGGCAGCATAACATTTACAATAGTGTGTGATAGACGATGTAGGGTATGTGTCCTAAAGACATTTTACATGGACTAATGCAAAGGGTAGGCTGAGTGTCCCTTACTCGCTCGGTCCAATCGATATACCTAACCACACGTGACATCAGGAATGCCGCGTGGGTCCAACAGTACGTGATTGGTCCGTTTGATATACCCGAGGGTACTTGGCAAGAAGGGTGATGGCTTTCGCATACATGGAACCCGAGAGTCAAAGAAACCGGGCCCAGGGCTAGGCTCATCGTTGGCTATAGCATACAACGTCCTAAACATGCAGAGTCAATGCGCACACAATGCAAAGACCATGCTTTTCCAAAATATGGGGTCAATGTTTTATTGAAAATAAAACTCTTTTTGTGGTTTCCTTGTTCCCTAAAAATAAGGTGGCGACTCCCAATTTTTTACAAACTCTTATCTTTTTTCAAAAACCCAATCTTGAGTGGATAATAGAGAAGGATAAACATGGATAATAGAGAAGGATAAATCGAGACGGATAATGAATAATCCACAATCCACTCAAAACTTCAAGTGAACAAAAGGCCTCCCGATCCCTCGGGATATTTAGGTTGGCTGGTTCACATTATCGAAGTGCAAATCGAAGCGTATAAGAAAAAAGAATGCTTGATCTCACTGATGGAAGGTTTGATTGAAGTGTGATCGGAGTTTAGATGCAAGCTTATGAAAACGAAGGAGGAAGCAGAAGAGAAACAAATTAAAGAAATATATAGAGAAAAAAAGAAAGGATCAGGCATTAAAGTTGTGACCTCATATTTTTTCATTATTATAGGTGGTTGAAGGGCAAGATCACTAGATTGTCCTTCCGGTATGTTCACTTTCTGCCTTTTGTGCCGTATGAATCCATCAAGAACTTTGGATATATAAAGCTGAGGTACTTTCCTATTTCCCCAGTAAAATTCAATCTCTCTCTCTTTCTCTCTCTCTTTATATATGTATATATATATATATCAGGAATGCTATGACATAGTGGTCGTGCAAGTGTTATATTCAACCAAATTTCCACAGTCGTTCGATTATATGAAAGGCTGAGATGAATGTAGAAAATCACGCAATCCAACGTCATGCCTTTAATGCAATACCCTTTTCTCTATTTTCTCTCATGTTCTCCCTTCTCCCTATTTTTTCTCTCTCTCATCTCACTTGTGGCTCCCCTTGTCTTAATTATGGGCGGAGCCACAAGTGTAAGATAAATTTAATATTTATCTATTAGGTGACCCACATGATAAAAGCATATATGATAAGTTTGGTTTAATGAGATAATGTATACCTATCATTATCTTATATTTATTTAAGAACGGTGCTACAAGTATTGTCTTAATTCTCGTTATTTATATTCCCTTCTGATATGGCAACAACCACGTCATCAAAAGTTGGATTCGGGGGCTAGGTTACGAAGTGGGAAGGTTCCAAGGAACTCCTTGTAGGCACCCACCTCGCCCTAATTAAAGGTCTCCTAATTAAGTTTGGGCTTTTATCAAAATCTTATCACAACAGTGCTATTTATCTAATCAACCACAAAATATGAATAATAATATATAATAATAATAATAGATAGTACAAAAGTATACACAATCATAAGGATCTTAGGAGACTCGTAGTCAACCTAAGATTGGACTTGCGCCCTATTGACTGCCTACGTACCTTACCAATTTCTTGATAAAGATCAAAGTCCACGTAGTTCGATTACCTAGGACTCTCCTATTGTAATGAACTATATAGCCAAAAGGATTCTATCTTATTAAGGACTCTAGCTTCGAGAGTTTGGGTTTGATCGAAACACTTTTCTTTGCATAAAAGATGGAATTTCATTCCATTTTAAACACTTTCAAAATCACTTACTTTTAGAATTGTTCTCGAAGTAGACTCCTAAATTAGGTAGAATTCAATTGCTATCATAATTCTTACAACAAAGGACAGTCCTAAGCAAGATCAAGTAACCTCCCTAATCCTAAGGTTCTTAGCTAGTCCTAAGTTAATCTAAGTACCTAAAATACTAATTAATGCATGCTGGAATTTCTGGAAAATGCATAAAAAATGCAATAAAGAATGCAAACAATGCATGAAAAATATCCTAAATGCAATCTAAGTTGTCTATGTGAACCTAGGCATGTTTCTATGTTAGTTTGGGCCTAAAAATGACTTTCAATACACTTTTAAGGTATTTTCAATCCATGGAAAGATTTATATATACCTTTTAAAATGCATTAAAGTCTATAAAAATAACAAATAAAAAAGGGGAAGATGACTAACATGCAACCTAATATGCATACTAAAATTACCTTCAAAGTATATCATCATAATCATACTTCACAGAGTCTATTTAATCACAAGGGAAGGGACTTACCTTTGCGTGCTCCCTCGAACACAATTCATATATCAATCATATCTAAACATTCCAAGTGATGAAACTAACTATGATAAGAATAATATTAATGCTAAACTTGAATAAACTAACATCCTAACATGATTATTTAGCATGCATTCTAAACATGAAACTAATCCTAAACATCTAATCCTAGCATGGTATAATCAAAGAAGAATGGAAGAAAAGAAGAAGAAATATGCATATATATCATAAAACTAATCCTTATCATGCATTCCTAAATAAAACCATTCTAATAAACTAATCCATATCAAGCATTCCTAAAAAGAAAACCATTCTAATAAACTAATCCCTATCATGCACACTAAAGAAACAATAAACTAATCCTTATTATGCATACTAAAGAAATAATAAACTAATCCCTATTATGCATACTAATCCTAAACACCTAATCCTAACATGAACAATAAAGAAGAAGAAGAAGAAGAAGGAAATATGCAAACTTAAATAAACACAATGATTACTAACCTTTACTTTCTTCTCCCTTGCTCCTAGCTTCTTCTCCCTTGCTCTTAGACCTTTTCCAAACTCCAAGGACTTCAAAAATATAGCTAAGAGTGCTATGGGGGAAGCTTGTGCAATGCTCAAGCTAGCTCTCTAAAGCCAATTGTGTGTGTTAAAACTGATTTCAGGGCTCTCTATTTATAGGGAAGCCTGAAATTGATCATGGTTGAGTTTGAATCCCTTAGGAATGATCCAAGGGCTCTAAGCCAGCCTTCCAAGGTGTTAAAGTCCATCCCAAAGTCCCCAAGGTCGAATTGGACACATGGCAAGTAATAGAAGAGTCCTGACTAAGAAAAAATACTGAAAATAGGCAAAATTGGGCTAAAGGCATCAATGACCATCCACCTTGGGATGGTTGGACATCCCTTGGTGGACGATCATCCATCCCCCATGCCATTTTTGCCCTATGTGGGCCTGTTTCAGCCCATTTCGATCAGTTTTCGGCTTTTCGGGCCAGTTTTAAGTCCAAATTTGACAATTCAAGCGCCAAAACGATCGTGATTCGATCCTCCATGTTATAATAAGTGTTTGAAGTGAAAATGTATTGACTAAAGTCAAATTTTTGGAAAAAATTCAACCGATTAGCTGTTTAAGGCATGCCGGGCCCAAATTAGGGTTTTGAAATCTTCTAACCAATTGCATTCTCTTCTCGAAACAAGTTTTGAAATATTTTAAGAAAGTGTTTTGAAGCCTTTGAAGGCTTTGGTTTGATAAAAAGATTGAATCCCGGTTGTTCCCGACCGAAACCCTAATTTGAACTTGAAAGGGCCTTTTGAGCCTTGAGAGACAATTATGAGCTAGGAGGCTTAACAGGCATTGCCACTAATCAACTTAGCTATTAAACACACCTTTAATATCCATGCCAAAGTCTTGGGACAATTCGAGACAAGATCGACAGCCATTCAGAGCCTTTGTGATTCATAGGACAACACTACCCTTCAAGTCACAAAATGCCTTATTTTCTATCAAGCCTGGCTCAGAATGCCATGAAACTTTACCGGGATACTTCTAGACTCTCTAAAAACTAAATGCAAAAAGAACCGACTCAATCTAACCTAAAAACCTACATGTGATAATGACCTCTATCTAGCTACTCATAAGGGTAACTGTCAACTTAGGGTTTTGACACCCTATTTCATCTCTAAACACAGGCAACCATTCATGACCATACTCATGGTAAAAAATGGATGTCTACAGAAGCCCTTCATTGATGTTCATGGCTTCGCCAGTGAATATAAATGAAACAAAATGACATCCCATTTCTGCCACGACAGAAGAAGGATAATCAAATTATTTACTCACAAACACTAATCAAATCATCATCTTTTGGAAGTCCTACACACACTTCCAACAATCTTGGGGGACCGCAGTCCTTTTGGAAATCACACACATACTTCCAATAATCATCCTCGGAAGTCCTACACACACTTCCATTCATCTTATCTTAAGAGGAAACCTCACACATGTTTCCAATCTTAGGAAGTCCTACACACACTTCCGGTTATCTTATTTTAAGAGGAAACCTCACACATGTTTCCAATCTTCTGAAGTCCTACACACACTTCCGGTTATCTTATCTTAAGAGGAAACCTC
>JAESVK010052406.1:4187-14381 GCA_017140935.1 Hamamelis virginiana | reverse complement strand
GAGCTAACATAGCTCCCATCGCGGTTTCGGTGACAGTTAAGTAGAGTAATAACGGTTCACCTTGTCGCGGGGGAACCAGTATTGGTGGGTTACTCAAATACCTTTTGATGGTATCAAACGCCTCTTGACATTCCTCATTCCACTTAGTCGGTACATCCTTCTTTAACAGCTTAAAAATCGGCTCGCAGATAGTCGTCAGCTGAGCTATGAAACGGCTGATAAACTGAATTCTTCCCAAAAATCCCCGAATTTCTTTTTCTGTCTTTGGTGGTTGCATCTCCATGATGGCTTTGATTTTCCCCGGATCTACTTCTATCCCTCTCTGTGTGATCATAAAACCGAGCAGCTTCCCAGCAGTCACTCCAAATGCACATTTCTGAGGGTTCAGACGCAGCTTGTACTTAATAATTCTTTCAAAGAACTTTTTCAGAGCAGCTAAATGTCCTTCCCTATCCACAGACTTCACAATCATATCATCTACGTACACTTCCACCTCCTTGTGAATCAAATCATGCAGCAGTGTGGTAGCCATCCTTTGGTATGTCGTGCCAGCATTCTTAAGGCCGAAGGGCATAACCCGATAACAAAATGTCCCCCATTGTGTAATGAAAGCTGTCTTTTCCATATCTTGGGAAGCCATTTTGATCTGGTTGTAACCCGAAAAGCCATCCATAAAAGACAAGAGCGCATGGCCAGCAGTGTTGTCGACCAATACATCTATATGGGGCAGAGGGAAATCATCCTTAGGACACGCCTTATTGAGATCTCTGAAATCGACACACATTCGTACTTTCCCGTCCTTCTTAGGCACTGGAACGATGTTGGCTAACCATTCTGGGTACTCCACTACTTGCAAAAATCCGGCATTCATCTGCTTGACCACCTCATCCTTAATCTTCAAGGCCCATTCTGGCTTCATTCTCCGCAACTTCTGTTTGACTGGCTTCATGTTCGGATCAGTGGGGATAAAGTGTTGTACAATGTCGGGATCAATGCCTGGCATATCTTGGTACGATCATGCGAAAGCTTCAATGTTCTCTTTCAAAACCTCTACCAATGATTCTCTCTCTTGCGGCGACAGTGTTGATCCGATTTTAATTATTTTAGGTGATTCATCCGTCCCTAAATTGATTGAAATTAATTCATCCATGTTAGGTTGAGCGTGCCCCTTTCCATATTGCTCGTCGAGCTCAGGAGGAACATCCTCTCGCGGGTCTATATTCATGCCATACAAATCCAACGATGATAAAAAAGAGACACTGCAAGAGAGATGAAAAGAGAATGAATATTTCTTTTATTAATTTGAAGGTTGAATAACAGAACACAGAAGATGAAACAAACTGACACTCATACCTCTTCAAATGAGGTTGAGTTTTTTATTGAAAACAAGGAAATCCTATACTACTACAAAGAAAGCAGGGAAATCCTATTCTACTGAAGACACCTACAAGTTATCATCAGATGGAAGTGACTCGATCTCCTCACAATCGCGGATGAAAGGACAATCTTCTAAGCCCCAGTTTGATAAGGGTGGAATTGTAGGTTCAATTGGATAGATCGCCTCGACTTCATAAGTATGCACTTCGAGACACTGAACCGCCTGCTCGGGCTCTCTTCCAATAACCTGTACGTACTCAAACCCTGACAATAAAACTTCTGACGGTTCCTGATTTATCTCACAGATTGGCACTCGAACACTTCGATTCATCTCCATATCTCCCTTCAAGGTGACCACTGATCCCTGGTGTGGAAACTTGATTTTCTGGTGAAGTGATGATGGTACAGCCCCGGTCGGATGGATCCACGGTCTTCCCAAAAGCAGATTAAAACTGGCTGGCACATCTAGGATCTGAAAATCAACATTGAATTCAACTGGCCCAATAACAACTGGAAGAGTCACCATTCCCACAACTTCTCTGCGAGTGTTGTCATAAGCCCTGACAGTCTGTCCTGATGGCGAAAACTCAGATGGTTCAATCCCCAATGTAGTAGTAGTACTGAGCGGACACACATTCAATGCTGACCCATTATCAACCAAGACTGAGGGAACTCTCTTTCCCATGATATCCACTGTGATGTACAAAGCTTGTAGATGATTACTCCCACTCTTGGGTAAGTCAGATTCAGTAAATGAGATGGATGGTCCATGATGAACCGGATTTACCAAACCTACCAAACCCTCAGGGGACGTATCAATAGGAACCTGCACCTGATTCAACAACCGAAGCACTGTCTGTCTATGTTTCTGTGAAGCCATGAGCAATCCCCAAATGGTAATGTTAGCCTGTGTTCTCTTCAACTGTTTCAGTATCTCTTCCTCTTCTTCTATAACATCTGATCGCTGACCCTTCTCTAATTCCCCTAACGGATTACTGGCTTCCAAATGAGCTGGCTTGAAATGGCGTCCGCCTCGAGTCAGATGGTCTACTTCCTCATCACTAGCCCACAGATTCTCTATGGTCTCAGGTGTGCTCATGAGATCCTCCCATTCAATCATACCGATCAAATCACTGTCTTCCCCGGTGATCTTCACGACTGAAGAGGTTCCATTCTCAAACTGTTTCTGCATGGTATCCTGACTCGATCTTTCAGGTGAAGATGGAACAACCGGTTCAACTTCTGCAGGCAAATCATCCCAACCCGTGGGAATGATAGGTTCATCGGAAATCTTTCTCGATGAATAGAGCACATAATAATCGAACTTACCACTCGACTCTCCTAACAATCCGACCTCTGGGTCTCCCGCTAGATATCTCTCCTTCAACTGACGTTGAGAATTCCCACTTCTAGGAGCTTCTTCGAGAACTTCAGGTTGCTCAGGTTCTTCATACTGATATAACTCTCCATCATCAAGTAAATCTTGTACTAATTTCCCTAAAACTCTGCAATTCTCTGTGTCATGCCCGAAGATGTTGTGGTACTGGCAAAAAGGCTTATGGAAGCGGGGTATGAGTGGGATAATGAGGCCTTGGGATCGGGCTTGGTAAAAGGCTTCGGTTAAGGTAGTTTTGAGTGGGACATATGGGCGGATTGGGTGACGAATTTTTGGGTCGTCGAGGCCCAGGGCATTGATTTGAGCTGGTGGTGGTACAGCATGGGTTGGAAGAGGGTTACTGGTGACATTTGGTTGACTTGGTGGATTTGGTGGGGCAATGACTTTCTTGTCAATGAGGTCTTGGATTTCATGGCGAAGGCGCATGCATTGGTTGGTGTGATGGCCTTTAGATTGGTGGAACTGACAATACTCATTTTCTTTGAAGTTTCTGGGTAATGGATCTGGAAGAGGCCGGGGTTCCAAAGGGGTAAGGAGACCACGCGCCTTCAATTTCTCAAGGACACGTTCTAGGGACATGTATAGATTGGTGAACTGGCGGGCCGGCTCTCTAGCTTGGAATGGGCGGTTTGATTGGGTAGCCTGAAAAGGTTGGGCAATGGCATTGACTTCTGGGTTGGGTTTGCGGTTGAGAGGTGGTTGGCGGTTTCTGAAAGATTATTCGGCCTTGAGAGCCCCACTAGCCAGAGCATCTTCAACTTGAGTACCGGCAATAACAAGGGCTTTGAAGTTAGGGAAATACTGCGAGAACAAATACTTGTTGTAAATGGGCAAGAGACTCTTCAACACCATCTGCACCTGTTCATCATTTGTAGGCCTGTGGGTCATCTGCGAAGCTTTCGCCCTCCATCTAGAAATAAAAGCAGAGAAACTCTCCCTCGGTTCCTGCTTAGTAGTCTCAAGATCCCTACGAGTCACATCAATCTCAGTGTTGTACTTGTAGTGATTAGTGAACTCATTGCAAACATCCTCCCATGTCTTCAGCTTAGTCTCATCTAAGGATAAGAACCACTTCGAGGCTGACCCTTTCAGTGATTCATGAAACATCTGAGCCAACAGCTCATCATCAGCTCCACGAGGTTGCATCGCCCTCACATACATCTTCAAATGGGTTTTAGGACAACCCATCCCATCAAACTTCTCTAATTCAGGCATCTTAAAACTGAACGGCATACGGGCCTTGGGGAACAGTGAAAAAGATGTCACATCAACCATGTCATCAGACCGACGCATCCCCTTCAGGGCTTTCTCTAAGGCTTCAACCTTACTCGACAACAGGATCGGATCCCCAGAGAGGAATCCAGATCCACTGGGCTCGCCATCCAGATTAATGGGCTTAGATTTGGCTCCTGCCTGGGCCTTGGCACTGTCATCAACTTGGGCCGGGATAGGTGGATCAGAGGTACTTCTCGGGTTCTCTAAATGGGCTTCCCTAACTTGATCTGTACTGGTCTGTTTATCTTGGGACATTTTCTTAATCTGTTCAGTCTCACGGGCCAGGGCATCAATTCGGTCCATGATAGCATTCAACACTGTAGCAGTGGTACTGGATTCTCCATCAGCCATTGAGGATACACTCGGGGGTTCAACACTAAAAAGACGCCCTCTAGAATCACGATGCCAGGCCAGAATTCTACACCATGAAATGGGCTTTTTAGAAAAAAAGGGACAAGTCCATGATACTCAAAACCTATTGACAGACTATCAAAGAGGTGCTACCCAAATAGAAGGCAGGGAGAAAAGGGAAAACCGTCCTATCATAATTCCAACTCACTTCCCTATTTCACAAGGGCACTTCCTTAGAAATTAGGAAATAAATCAGAATCACTAATAGGGAAATAAAACATGATCAGCCAAACAAGGCTCAAAGAGAAACACCAAGGACCAATCCTTCATTCTCAGGGCACTTTCCTTTGAATCGAAGGTCTTAGTCAAAACAAGCCAAAACAACCTAGTCATAGAAAAGGGTATGTACCTTTAGAATATTCTCTTCCATCCTCAAAATAGTCCTTTCATTCTAAGGACCAAAATCCTTAAAATAAAGGGCCTATATTAAAAATATCAAAGTTTATCCAAGGGTACATATCCCTAAGTTCTAGCATTCACAAACAAGGCTCACATCAAATTGGGATAATTTTGGCAGCATAACGACACAATTATGTGCTAAAAGAAATTTGGCAGCATAACGGCGTAGGTATGTGCCAAGGGAAAATTTTGACAGCATAACGGTACAGTTAAATACCAAAAGGAATCTCGGCAGCATAACAGTACAATTATGTGTCGAAATTTCGGCAGCATAACAGGTGTGTGCAAGCACTGTAGGGTAGAGTGTCCTACTTGGCTGTCTACATGGACTAATGCAAAAGGTGGGTTCAAAGGTTCCTATTGCAGACCAATCCATATACCTAACCACAGGTGACACATGGCGTGCCGCGTGGGTCCAACAGTACTGATTGGTCATTGATATACCCCGAAGGGTACTTGACAATAGGTTGATGGCTTCGTCATGATTGCCCTAGTGTCGAGTGGAGACAGGGATCAGGACTAGACCATCGTTTGGCAAGGCAACATCGTCCTATCACACAATGACATGCAGCTAATATAACTAAAATGATATGCAGTCACACAAATGCAAGTGGTTGATTTTAATTAATTTAAGAAATTAAATAGCCCAATTAAATTAATGAAGTTTAGCCCTCGACATCCCCAGTGGAGTCGCCAGTTCTGTGGACCAGCCTCGCGGACGGGGCTTTGATTGTGTGGATCCACATCATCACCGGGCGATGTGATTAGGGGGGTTTAGAAATCAAAACAAAGGAGTCGCCACCTTATTTTTAAGGAATAAGGAAACCATAAAAACATTTTATTTTCAATAAAAACAAACTCCATTAATGGAAAAGCAGTCTACAAACCAGAGTTGGATCCGGGGGCTAGGTTACGACGTGGGAAGGTTCCAAGCTTTCACTTGTAGGCACCCACCTCGCCCTAATTAAAGGACTTCTAATTTATTTGGGCTATTTAAATTTCTTAATGCAAATAATCCTAAATAATCTAATCAACCAAAAAAATATTGATATAAATGCATTATCTATATTAGTTATATTAATAAATAAATAAATAAAAATATATACAAACAAACCCTAAGAACCTAGAATACCCTACGGGCATCCTAGGGCGGACTTGAGCCCTATTAGCGCCTACGTAACTTACTAGTATCACCTAGCAAGTATCAAAGTCCACGTAGTTCGACTACCCTAGGACTCTCCTATTGTAATCGATCACATCAATCAAAGGTATTTCAACCTAATTCAAGACTCTAACTTCGAGAGTTTTTTGTTTGTTCAAAATCATTTATTCAAAAATCATTTATTTGAAATCATTTCAAATTAAAAGATATTCATAAAATCCAAATATTCTAAAATAATTCTTATTTTTAGAATTAAATTCCAATTGAAAATCTTTTTCAAAGATATTTCAAGAAAACAAACCATATTGAGAGGAATTTCATTCCAAAGTAAAAATCTTTTAAAACATTTCAAATCTTTTGAAAATCAATTAATAATCAAATATCTCATAAAATCATTTTTATTTCATAAATATTGCATAAAAATCTTTTAGGAAATCTCTCGAAGATCGATTCTTAAATCAAATAAAATATACGATTCTGATGGCAATCTTTACAACAAAGGAAATTCCTAGGGAAGGTCAAGTGACCTTCCTAGCCTAGGGTCTCTAACTAGCCCTAAAATTAATCTAGAAACCCTAAAATCCTAATGCAATGCATGCTGAAATTTAAACAAGTAAACAAGTAATCAATTCTAAAGATGTATGAAAATGCTCCTAAATGCACACTAATTAATCTATGTGAACCTAAGCATATTTCTAAGTTGGTTTTGGCCCTAAAATAATTTTTAGAAGTCATTTAAGACCATTTTCAATTCCGGACAGATTTGAAAGCGGACTTTAAATCACTCTAAAAACTTTGAAAAGAAGTAATAAAAATCATGTTAGTGACCTAGCATGCATCGTACATGAATATACTAAATTACTATGCAAAAACATGTCAAAAATTACACCAGAATATGCTTAAATGATCAATTTAATCACAAGAGAAGGATCTCACCTTTGCTCGCTCCCTCGTACACATTTTATACATCCAAACCATTAAGACCATGGTAAGCATTCAAATAATCATAAAAGCACAAATAAAAGACTCAAGACTCATCACATATTAAAATAATATATTGACATACTCATATCACCGTTAAAATCACCAATTAATTATCATGAGATTCGAACAACAACATAAATATATCAATATTTACTCAAAACATGCTTACACATAAAATGACAACAAATCTAATCCTACTCATGCATGCATACATAAAATCACGATAAAACTAATTAATCTTAAACATGCATACTAACAAAAAATCACGACCATGCTAACCTAATCATACACATCAAACCTAACATGCATATTCACATAAAATAGTAATTAAACTAAACAACCATCAGCATGCATCCTAATCACATAAAATCACATAAAATAATATAGCTAACCCTAATATGCATGCTCACATAAAATAATGATAAGAAACTATCCTAATCATGCTTACTCACATAGAATGAAAATAACACTAATTTTAATCATGCATCTATACATAAAATATCAATAAAAACTAACCCTAACCATGCATCTACATACAAAATCATGACAAAGCTAACCCTAGCATGCATACTCACATAAAACCCTAACTAAGTTAACCCTAATCACATTTAATCACATAAAATAATAATATAGCTAACCCTAACATGCATTAAATCACAATAAAGAATACCCTAACATGCTTACTAACATGCAATCATAATGAAACTTAACCCTAATCTTACATGCTTACATAAAATAACACCAAGATTAATCCTAATCATATACATATGACATGAAATAACAAATAAAAGCTAATCCTATCATATTAAACATACTTATAACAGAAAGAAAGAAAAAAGAAATTCCATTTCATACGAAAATCAAAAGGGATTACACCACAACCTCATGAACTTATGTAAGAATCAGGGAAAACAAGAACAAGGCTAAGGATTTTACCCTTCAATCTCCTTCTTGGCTCTCCTCCTTCAAGCTCCTAGCCTTTTCTTCTTACTCCTTCAATGGTGCAAGAGTGAAGAGCCTCAAAATTCTGTAGCCTCTTCTCTCTCAAACCCTAAAATTCTCTCCTCCTTTCTTGAACCTCTATAGTGTAGTATATATAGAGTTAGGGTTCAAAACCCTTGAATGGCTGAGATTAAACTCTTTAAAAAACGATCCTAAGGCCTAGGATGAGTCTTTCTAGGGTTTCAAGGCTGAAACCCTTCGAATCCCTCCCAAAAAATCAAATCAAATCGGCCAAAATAGGGGCAGATTTCCAAAATTGCAAGAAGCTGACCGAGCATGCTGGTGGCCGTCCTAGCCTGGACGGTTGGCCGTCCTAGGCTGGACGGTTGGCAGTCCTAGCTAGGACAGTCACCGTGCTGAATTTCCATATTTCGTTCCCAAATTCAAGGGTCTTCGAATTTTGGCCATATTTTGGTCAAATCTGATCCAAATTCAATGGTTCAGGGCTCAAAACGACCGTGCTTTGATCCTCCACATTTTTAGAATGTTTTTGGGTTAAAATCAATTGACCATGGTCAAAGGTTTTAGCAAAAAGCTAGCCAATTGACCCGGTTATGCCAAAATTGGTCAAATGACCATTCTCTGTTTTGTAAAATTGATCAATTAAGCTTGCACCACTTCTAAAAACATGGTTTCAACATGAAATTGGCACTTAACAACATGTTTTGAAAATCTTTTGTTTTGGTGAAAACGACCAATTCACGGTCAATTTGATCGAAACCCTAATTCGGCTCATCCTTACCCGTGGGATCGGTTTTGGGAGAATCCATCCTAACCATTCAAAGGCTCAATTGACATACCAAATTCACTCCCCACATCCATATAAACCTCATGAAACAATCCGTTTCGAATTCGGAGGTCATTCGGAAATTATACGAGAAAAAGGACGAAAATGCCCTTCAAGTCGCAAAAACCCTAATTACCTATCGAGCTCTTATCAGAATGCCATGAAAATTTACAGGGATGTTCTAAAACACCTCAAAAGTCAAATGAAATACAAATGGGTTGATTCCAATCCAAATGTACACATGAAATAATGAATTGTCATTTTCCTCAGCAAAGGGCAATTTGGTCAATTTGGTCTTTACAAGGCCAATTCCTCACCCAATGATCAGCTATTCTAGTTGATCATTTGCATGGACATATGGTAGAAATAAATGGTAAAAATGGGGTGTCCACAGAAGCCCCTCGTTGGTGTTTCATGGCTTCGCCATGTAATACCAACGAAACAAAATGGCATCCCATTTTTGCCGCAACAAAAGAGGGATGATTCAACCATCATCTCACAAACACCCAGAATGAAAACAATTCTTGGAAGTCACACTTCTAATTGTTTCAAAATCAATCACGCCAACAAACCATAAAACCAACTTTTATGTGATATCACACTCACATAAGCATACACAAATCATTATTTTATGTGATACTTCTCTCACATAAACACATACAAGCTATCATTTTATGTGATACTTCTCTCACATAAACACATGCAGGTTATTATCTTATGTGATATTTCTCTCACATAAAATAGTTCAGACTCATTATTTCTATGGTACATCTCCCATAAGAAATATTATTTATATAGTACTTCTCCTATATAAACATTTTTGAACCATTATTTTATGCTTCACATAAAACAATTCGAACTCATTGTTCATATGGTACATCTCCCATGTGAACAATTATATGGTACTTCTCCCATATAAGCCACTATTTTATGTTTCACATAAAATAATCTCCAATCATTCAAAATGCTATTTCATGCTTCACATAAAACAACTCAAGTTCATCGTTCACATGGTACATGGTACATCTCCCATGTGAACCTATCATCAATTATATGGTACTTCTCCCATATAACCCATTATTTTATGTCTCACATAAAATAATCTCACATCACTATTTCATGTTTCACATGAAATATTTCAAACACATTATTTTATGTTTCACATAAAACAAATCAAATCCATCACTTTATATGGTACATCTCCCATATAAGCTTCTAAAATCAACTCTTTACATGGTACATCTCCCATATAAAGATCATTATTTTATATTTCATATAAAATAATCTCACATCACTTATTATAAAACAATTCAAATTCATTGTTCATATGGTACATCTCCCATATGAACAAATTATCAATTATATGGTACATCTCCCATATAAAGCATTATTTTATGTCTC
>JAESVK010052403.1:0-23002 GCA_017140935.1 Hamamelis virginiana | reverse complement strand
TTGGGTGCGGTCCAATTCTTTAAGGCAAAACAACCCTGTGTTCAATTTCAATTGTAATTGTTAGAAGTGATTTATTCAAAACTAAAAAGATAGAATTCTTTTATTCATGAGATGAAGAGAAACCTTTCAAGGTCTATTACATGCCATATGATTCTAATTCCATTCATTCTAAATAATAAAAGCATGGGAAATATGTTTCAAAAGTTCTGTCAAATCCTTCGTTCCTTCCTTGAAGTTCCTTCAGAGTCATCATCTCTTCTTCTCTTGTAAAGTACTACTTGTAAAGCATTAGGTGGAAGTGACGAAGTATCCCCCCGCTCTTTAGATGAAAGACTTTCGATAAGTCCTGAAATCCTAGCCTTCATTTCTTGTCCCCGAGTACCCATATTCTGAGATAACCATTGTCTATAAGCCTCATCCAGTTCAAAAGGCCCATGAGAGAAATCAATGTGAGTTGTGCGCAATACAGATGGCCACCTTGACATCAAAACCTTCACCAATGATGGAGAGATCGCCTTGAAAGTATAAGTATGCTCTAAGAGAGATGGAATTGTCTGTTTGACTCCCATTTGGCGAAGCAATCGGGTTGCTCAATAGAAAGAATTACATTTCAACCCTACCAGAATCACCACAGAATAACCTAGAGAACAGAGCAGATAATGGCCAGAACAGTTCCAGTCATGTACATACACCATAAAAGTGAGAAAACTTGTTCTAGTACAAATGTTTACAAGTTACATATGATTTTCATAGTGAAACCCCGTGCCTCATGGAAAATTGATCAACGTCTTCGAGAGTTCCTCCTTATCCCTCTGCTAAATCCCTCGCCAGCTGAAGAATGACGTGGTGGGTCAGGTGCCTGAAACGGTGTTCACAGTTTGATAAGTTTGTGAAAAGGGAAGGAAGATGAATTTGAGAGTGTTATTTGAAGTTACCTGTTGACGAGTGAGAGCGGAAGTCCTCAAGCTCATCCTGCGAAGGTCACGCCTCATGGCAGTAGTAAGATCGATGTAATCCTGGCAATACTCTCGAGGGACCTGTCAGAAATGAATAATGTTAGTGTATCAGTGGGAATGTGTGTGCAGTTGTTTAATTCAGTAGGGAGGTTCACCTGTTCGTAAGATGGGTCTATGTGATATCCTTCATCGACTGAAGGTCGTGAAATAGTAGAAGTCACGAAGTTATCTTCAACTATCAGCTCAATGTTCCAGTCTGCAGGTTGTAAGGCAGGAGGCCTATTTGTGTCTTGATCATCATCACTAGCAGCAGCTCTAGAGCTTTGACCCGGGGAACGGCGACTCTGTGGACATAAGGATGAAGTTTTGTGATTGCACTTACAGGGATGAAAGAAAGTGTTATATTTACATACCCTTTGAGGAGGTTCTCCAGTTGCCAAGGGGCGCATCAAGAACTGTTGGCAGAAGACCTCGTAGCTTGCATCAGAGAAAAGGAAAGCAGAAAGATCCACTCCTCTCTTAGATTCTAACAGGGCCTCGCCCTTTAGTTTATCAGTATGGCGCATATTTGCAGGAGGCAGAAAAGGCACTCTAGCTGCATCCATGTCTCCATAGACTTGGCGACAGACCCTTTCACCCAAGTACCAGTACCTGCCAGCAGGCCCCTCAAACAAAATTCGCCTATGTGTTAGGAGTACACTATGTATGTGAGGGGGAGCCAAAGTAGTCCTCCAAGTACCCCATGGGTCCCAGTTCACCTGAAGATCATGAAGAGTATGAGAGTTGAATCTGGAAGATTTAAGAGGAAGGCAATGGTTTGGGATTTTACCTGTTCTGCAGTGAGACCGGCAAGGATAGCTTTTGCAGCAACATAATCATACCTGTGGAGGTTGGAGTGCTTCCTGTGACATGGATCAAAGCGGGCTAAAAATGGCCAATGGCTAACCCCATCTTTCAAGAGAGGACAACCAAGACCCAAATAGATGAATGCCCATACCTGCATAAAAGAAAGATCAGGGAGTTGATAAAGATATGGAAAGATTCTAATTGAAAGACAATTGGGTGAAAACAGTACCTGCCATATGAAAGCCAAGCCGCCAAAGTCTTGAGCAGCATCTCGTGATTTGTCACACATGGAGCGATACATGGTCGCTAATGCAGCTCCGCCCCAGTCATACAGATGAATATTATCTGTAATCTCCAAACTCTTCAAAAAGCCTAGAGGGGCTATGTCCTGTGTACCTGCAAAGAGAGTGCATGAGAGCAGATATAGAATGAATGCACGGGCAATATCCTCGGGTTCCCCTCCCTCCTCTTCACTCTGAACACTGAAGTGATTATAGAGCCAAGAGCGCCTGACCCCTCTTTTTGTCAGAGGAACATTTTCAACGCCCAAGAGGTTGTATAGGTATTCTTCATCAGTGTGAGCTTCATCATAAAAGGCGACTGGTTGGCCCCCAATAGGAAGTCCTGTAATCATGGTGAAGTCAAATGGGGTCATAGTCATTTCCCCAAACCCGAAGTGGAAGGTGTTGGTGGTGTCCCACCAGAGTTCAGAGAGAGCAATCATGGCCATTCGATCCATGTTGTCAAGCCAGAGAGAATCTAAGAAAAACTTAAACCCCGCTTGTTCAACAATGGCCTTAGCTTGGGGTTGGCGTGCTTCCATTAATTCCCACCACTTGATGAGTTTACCCAAGGAGTATCTGGTACGGATTTCGAAATTGGGCTGCATAAACACACTTGAGATTATATTCACATCAAAGCAAATGTTGTTATTTCTAAAGGAACTTTGATTCAAATGCAATGCAAGCATGACTATTGATTTACATATCATGAATGAAGTAAAATTTATGCTTTGAATGAGCCAAAATGATCAACACATTTTCAAAAGGTTTTTACAAAAAAGATGTATGCATATTGTGTGACACAATTTATTATCAAAGGCATGGGTGGTGTCACCAAAATCCAAAATGTTTCAAATTCAAAATTGATGGTGTTTTAATCAAATTAAACATCATAGAAAATTTTTGAGATACTTTACATGACATGAAATGGCTTGTAAAGAAGAAAATGGATGATGGTGTCATTGAGGCATTTTATCAAACATGTGATATGCATATTTTCAAAATGATGTTTTCTAAGAAGATTGATCATGGCAAATATTTTCTAAAATCCTACAAAAATCATTGAAACATGATCAGGATATGTTTGATTTGAAAAATCAAAGCTTACTTCATTGAGACATTTCATCAAACACTTGGTGTGCACCATTCACAAGCTTGTGAAGCTATGGAATGGGGCTCCCATGATTTTCCCAAAGGTTACAATGATATGAAAATCAATAATCAACATGTAAACAAGCATTTCAATTCAACCAATTGCATAAGAATCAAGAGTTATTAAAGAAATTTAACTTACATTGTCTTGGGAATGAATATATGAAAGATGTGTTCTAGGCTCCAAGAGTAGAGATGGTGGATGGGAATCTCCATATGAGGGTGCCTTGTACCTAGCCTTGACTTCCAAGAACGGATATTTGAAGTAAGGTGGAGGAAATTGATCCATTTTTGAAGAGAATGGGGTATGTGAGAAGTGGAGAGGTTCACACCAAATGGAGACAAGTTGAAGAGCTTGAGGAGATGATGGTAATTTTGTTGCTAAGAGTGCAAACCAAGGACTTAGTTGAGTATGTATGAATTGAAGATCAAAAGCTAGGGTTTTGGAAGCAAAACCAAGCTTGGAAGAGGTTTGGAGTGAGCACAAGAGTGCATGTGAGAATGAGGGGTTTTAAAAGACAAAAAAAATTTCGGGTCACACATGGTGACCGTCCTAGCTAGGACGGCCAACCGTCCAGCCTAGGACGGCCAGCCGTCCAGGCTAGGACGGCCACCAGTGTACCCCAAGTCGATTTTCCCAATTTTTCGTTTTTTCGGTCAATTTCTTCAAAATTAGTTCATGTTTTGCATGGAAATTACCACTAAATGATGTTTTTGAATGTTGATTTTAAATGATGATTTTGAAAACATTATATGGGAGAAGTACCATATAATTGAGACTGTGTTCATGTGGTGGATAGACCATATGAACAGTGAGTTTGAAGTTATTTTATGTGAGACATAAAATAACTATTTGATTTGTCTTATGTGATCATTTTATGTGAAACATAAAATGATGAAGTGTGATTATTTTATATGAGACATAAAATAATGCCTTATATGGGAGAAGTACCATATAATTGATGATAGGTTCACATGAGAGATGTACCATGTGAACGATGAACTTGAGTTGTTTTATGTGAAACATGAAATGGCATTTTGAATGATTGAAGATTATTTTATGTGAAACATAAAATAGTGATTTATATGGGAGAAGTACCGTATAATTGAGGTTGTGTTTATATGGGAGATGTACCATATGAACGAATGAGTTTGAAGTTATTTTATGTGAGACATAAAATAACTATTTGATTTGTCTTGTGTGATTATTTTATGTGAAGCATAAAATGATAGGGTGTAATTATTTTATGTGAGACATAAAATAATGCTTTATATGGGAGAAGTACCATATAATTGATAATATGTTCATATGGGAGATGTACCATATGAACAATGAGTCTGAATTGTTTTATGTGAAGCATAAAATAATGGTTTGAAAATATTTATATAGGAGAAGTACTATATAAATAATATTTCTTGTGGGAGATGTACCATAGGAATAATGAGTCTGAACTATTTTATGTAAGAGAAGTATCACATAAGATAATAACCTGCATGTGTTTATGTGAGAGAAGTATCACATAAAATGATAGCTTGTATGTGTTTATGTGAGAGAAGTACCACATAAAATGATGATTTGTGTATGCTTATGTGAGTGTGATATCACATAAAAGTGTGTTTTATGGTTTGTTGGCGTGATTGAAATAATTGGAAGTGTGACTTCCAAGAATTATTTTCAATCTCAATGTTCGCGAGATGTTGGTTGAATCATCCCTCTTTTGTTGCGGCAAAAATGGGATGCCATTTTGTTTCGTTGGTATTACATGGCGAAGCCATGAAACACCAACGAGGGGCTTCTGTGGACACCCCATTTTTACCATTTATTTCTATCATATGTCCCTGCAAATGATCAACTAGAATAGCTGATCATTGGGTGAGGAATTGGCCTTGTAAAGACCAAATTGACCAAATTGCCCTTTGCTGAGGAAAAGGACAATTCATTATTTCATGTGTACATTTGGATTGGAATCAACCCATTTGTATTGCATTTGACTTTTGAGGTGTTTTAGAACATCCCTGTAAATTTTCATGGCATTCTGATAAGAGCTCGATAGGTAATTAGGGTTTTTGCGACTTGAAGGGCATTTTCGTCCTTTTTCTCGTATAATTTCCGAATGACTTCCGAATTCGAAACGGATTGTTTCATGAGGTTTATATAGATGTGGGGAGTGAATTTGGTATGTCAATTGAGCCTTTGAATGGTTGGGATGGATTCTCCCAAAATCGATCCCGCGGGTAAGGATGAGCCGAATTAGGGTTTCGATCAAATTGACCGTGAATTGGTCGTTTTCACCAAAACAAAAGATTTTCAAAACATATTGTTAAGTGCCAATTTCATGTTAAAATCATGTTTTTAGAAGTGGTGCAAGCCTAATTGATCGATTTTACAAAACAGAGAATGGTCATTTGACCAATTTTGGCACAACCGGGTCGATTGGCTAGCTTTTTGCTAAAACCCTTGACCATGGTCAATTGATTTTAACCCAAAAACATTCTAAAAATGTGGAGGATCAAAGCACGGTCGTTTTGAGCCCTGAACCGTCTGATTTGGATCAAATTTGACCAAAATATGGCCAAAATTCGAAGACCCTTGAATTTGGGGAACAAAAAATGGAAATTCAGCACGGTGACCGTCCTAGCTAGGACGGCCAACCGTCTAACCTAGGACGGCCAGCCGTCCAGGCTGGGATGGTCACCAGCATGTTCGAACCCATTTTGTATTTTTGGCATGTTTGAAACTTTCCCACTTGTTTTGGCCGATTTGGTTCGTTTTTTTGGAATAAATTCGAAGGGTTTTCAGCTGGTAAACCCTAGCATGATTAATTCTAAACCCTAGGATCATTTTTAGAGAATTAAATCCTAACCATTCAAGGATTTGAACCCTAGCTCTATATATACTACACTATGGAGTTAGAGAGAAGAGAGGAGAGAATTTTAGGGTTTGAGAGAGAAGAGGCTACAGATTTTGGAGGCTCCTCACTCTTGCACCATTGAAGGAGTAAGAGGAAAAGGCTGAGGGCTTGGAGGAGGCTAGCTAAGAAGGAGATCGAAGGGTAAACTCTTAACCTTGACCTTCATTTCTTCATGATTTCTGGTGTAAGTTGATGAGGCTATGTTGTAAGTCCTCTTGGTTTTCATATGATACGACTTCTCTCTTTTCTTTTCATTCTACTATGAGTATGATAGGATTTAGTTTTATTCATTATTTCATGTCATATGCATGTTAGGGTTAGGTTTTCTTATTATTTTATGTTTAGCAATCATGATTAGGGTTACTTTTATTATGATTTCATGTGGTTAAATAGGTTTAGGATTAGTTTTGTTATTATTTTATGTTAGTATGCATGTTTAGGATTAGTGAATTCTATTGTGAGTTTATGTATGTATGCATGTTAAGGTTAGTATCTTGTGATTTGCATGTTAGGGGTAGTTTCTTGTGATTTGCATGTTAGGGTTAGTTTTTTTTGTGATTTCATGTGTGTATGCATGTTAGGGTTAGCTTTCTTATTATTTTATGTATATATGCATGATTAGAAGTAGTTTTTTATTATTATTTTATGTAAGTAAGCATGCTTAGGATAATGTTTCAATGTGTTTGCATGATTTTTGAAATCCTGTGATGATTATATGATATCCATGATTGTGTAAGTATGTTGAAGCATTTTTATAGTGAGTCTTGAGTTTTTTTCTTTCGTGTTTTTATGATTATTTGAACACTCGATATATTGTTTGAATGTATAAATTGTGTACGAGGGAGCGTGCGAAGGTAAGATCCTTCCCTTGTGTTTAAACTAATTGTTTGAGCATACTTTTGTTAGTTTTAATGTTATTTTGTGTACTAATCTAGTCAAGCATGCTAGTTAGGATTTTTGTTCATCATTTTAAATGGATTAATTATGTTAATTAAGTCCCATAGAGTCAAGGTTCAAATCTGTCCAGATTTGAACATGGGCTTAGATGAGGCTTAAATAACATTTTTAAGCCATGATTTCATGTATATTTTGTAGGTTAAATTTGTATATTATGTTAGTATGCATATTAGGGTTTTTGTTCATTATTTTCCATGGATTAAGAATGATTTTTAGGTTATTTAAAGTATGTATTTAAATATGTCCAGATTTGAATATATATTTTAAAATGGCTTTATTATCATTTTTAAGCCATGTTTTCGCATGATTATTATAGTATTCTCGTAGTATATTCATGTAGGATGCATGCTAGGTCATTAACATGATTTTTATTACTTCTTTTTAAAGTTTTTAGGGTGATTTAAAGTCCGCTTTCAAATCTGTCCGGAATTGAAAATGGCCTTAAATGACTTCTAAAAATTATTTTAGGGCCAAAACCAACTTAGAAATATGCTTAGGTTCACATAGATTAATTAGTATGCATTTAGGAGCATTTTCATGCAACTTTAGAATTGATTACTTGTTATTTGTTTAAATTTCAGCATGCATTGCATTAGGATTTTAGGGTTTCTAGATTAACTTTAGGGCTAGTTAGAGACCCTAGGTTAGGAAGGTCACTTGACCTTCCCTAGGAATTTCCTTTGTTGTAAAGATTGCCATCGGATTTGCGGGTTTTAATTTGATTTGAGATGTCGATCTTCGAGAGATTTTCAAAAAGGATTTTGATGCAATATTTATGAAATAAATATGATTTTTTTTAAGAAAGATTTGATTGTTAATTGATTTTCAAAAAGATTTGAAATGTTTTAAAAGATTTTCTTACCTTGGAATGAGATCCCTCCCATATGATTTGTTTTCTTGAAATATCTTTGAAAAAGATTTTCAATTGGAATTTAATTCTAAAGATAAGAATTATTTTGGAATATTTGGATTTTATGAATATCTTTTAATTTGAAATGATTTCAAATAAATGATTTTGAATAAATGATTTTGAACAAACAAAAACTCTCGAAGTTAGAGTCTTGAATTAGGTTGAAATACCTTTGATGATGTGATCGATTACAATAGGAGATTCCTAGGGTAGTCGAACTACGTGGACTTTGATACTTGCTGGGTGATACTAGTAAGTTACGTAGGCGCTAATAGGGCTCAAGTCCGCCCTAGGATGCCCGTAGGGTGTCCTAGGTTTTAGGGGTTTGTTTGTATTTTTTTTTATTATTATTAATATAACTAATATAGATAATGCATTTATATCAATATTTTTTTGGTTGATTAGATTATTTAGGATTATTTGCATTAAGAAATTTAAATAGCCCAAATAAATTAGAAGTCCTTTAATTAGGGCGAGGTGGGTGCCTACAAGTGAAAGCTTGGAACCTTCCCACGTCGTAACCTAGCCCCCGGATCCAACTCTGGTTTGTAGACTGCTTTTCCATTAATGGAGTTTGTTTTTATTGAAAATAAAATGTTTTTATGGTTTCCTTATTCCTTAAAAATAAGGTGGCGACTCCTTTGTTTTGATTTCTAAACCCCCCTAATCACATCGCCCGGTGATGATGTGGACTCACACCACACTAAAGCCCCGTCCGCGAGGCTGGTCCACAGAAGCCCAATAAAATGATGTATGCTTTAGGCCCATAAGCTTCACTTGACAACATCCCGAAGTGTTTAGTACATACTCTTCACCACAGTCCCATATAGCCACATGCCACTGAATATCTCTCCAAGTCAGAGAAGAGAAGAAGATGATCATGTCCTGAATCGTGCGACGCTCAAGAAACAAAAGCTTACGCGAACAGTAGTTATGGGACAAATGTTTTGGCCCATCAAGAGGAGTGATCAGCTTGAGTCTCTCAACCAACCACATCAGAAGGAGAATGGGGCTACCCCTAATGTAAGAAGCAGAGTTGGAGTGGAAGTGGTCAAGCCCATTTAGAGTTTCAGCCAGCACTAGGGGAATAATGTTACGAGACTTCGACAATAGCAGAATGAGCTCACATGTTTCAATGGGTATGAAAATGGTTCCATTCGAAACAAGAAAACAACCCACTATGCATAAGGCAAGTGCATACTGGGTAGGCCTATGAAGTGCTAGTGGTTTTCCCCCTTCCCTCAAGAAAAATGAAGCTAGTTTGAGAAGATCAATGGAGTTTTCATGGATATATGAAGAAGCTTCCCTAGGCGAGAGTTCAAAGAGAGAAGAAAAGGTTTGGAAGTAACATCGACGAATGGTAGGAAAGATAAAAGGACCATTAATAGAGATATTCATCAAGGCACAAAACTCTTCAAATAAAGGACATACCTCTTCACAGTTGAAGCGAAATACATGAAGATCAGAGTCCCAGAAGTGGATCACAGAGTTGAGAAGCTTGTCTTTAAGCTTCACATGACAGAGTAATAACCACGAAGTCATGCCGAATCGTGAGAACACCTTTTTGTCTTCTGCCCTCATTCTTGCTACGAATAGGTTGATGATCAACTTAAGAGCTTCTATTGTGTTTAGTGTGATGAAAGTGAGCGTAGAGGTGTGTTTTTATAGCTTTTTGGCAAAGAAATCGAGTTAGAAGCGAAGTAGAACACTCAAAAAGTCAAAAAAAATGTCAAAATAATCAAAAACTGAGAACCAGGGTCGATGACCATCCCCCAAAGGACGGCCAACCGTCCATGATGGAGAGTTGGTCATCCATCCTTGATCTCAAATTTTGCCTAATTTTGACTTTTTCAAGACTTTTTTACGCCCGGTTTGACTTTTCGCTCAATTTTCGTCAGTTTCGACCTATTTTCGGGTTTAAATTGACCCAAAAAAGAAATTGAAACATATTTGTATTCTCATTAGGATATAATTACATGCTAATCAGGGTTTTTAGTGCATACATAGAGAAATAGTTACATAGAAAATCCTAAGCAGGCCTCCTATAGGCCTAATAGTACAAAATCATCTCCGCCGGGATGATTTCCTCGTTCCCCGTGAACCCGATGCCTCGTGATCCCCTCTCCATCCATGGTGCTCCTGTGAAGGCTGGCTCGAAGCCTGTAAACCCAAAGGTTATGTGAGATTGGTGAAGAATGAAATCATTAGTGATTGAAAAAATAGAGAGAGAATTACCTGTGCAGCTATGTTCGCATTATGTGCATCAAGATTCATGCTTTGAAGTTCCCTAGTCAATGATGCATTATATGCCAACCACTCCTCAGTGTATGATACGGGCACCTGAAAGGTAGAAAGATTCAAAATGTTAGGAGAGAGAAAGCCACATATGACAAAAGGCAAAAGTATGATGATTACCGAAGTGTAAGAAGGATCGATGTGTGGATATTCGTTATAAGGCACTCGAGCGATCGGTCGTTGAACAAAGCTGCCATCCTCAGTGACTTGCAACTGCCAAGGGACAGGTGGTAAAGAAGGAGCAGAGGATGAAGGCTCGCCCTTACTAGGAGCCGCAGTAGCTGTAGGATGGGAAACATATCCTCGGGCTCGATGGCCCTGTCAAATAAAGAGATAAGAGGAATAATATATGAGAAAAGGAGTAAAGCTATCAAGAGAAGGTTTGATACCTCAACAGGTGGAAATTCCGATACAAATGGATGCATCAGATAGTGCTGACATAATGTACGATTATCCTCATGCGGGCGATGGAAAGCATCCGCAAATACACCAGCCATGGCGTCTGCTAAGGCATGGTCTGTCAATTTATCAGCATGCCTCATAGAGGAATGAGGTGCATGAGGCACACGAGCAACTGAATAAGACCCACAAAGCTGAGCACGCACTCTTTCCCCAAGGTACCAATACCTGCCAGAAAGCCCCTCGAACAAGATTCTCTTATGTGACATCTCAATCACAGAATTAAGTTGAGCATGTATGGTACCCCTCCAATGACGCTAAGGGTTCCACCTAACCTGAGGACAAGGTATATTAGAGAAAGTTTGAGCATTGAGAAAGGAAAGCAGAAATGAAGATTGTTACCTTATTAGAGCGCAACCCTGCAAGAAAGGCACGACTGTAAGCATAATCATGCCTATGGGCAATGGCATTCACCCGCCTATCTGGGGCATATCTAGCGAGGGTTGGCCAGGAAAGGTCATTAGCAATCAAGGTAAGGCTATTCAGGTCGAGGTACTCATGAGCCCATACCTGCAGAATATGTGCATTGTTAGAAGATGAGTAAAGGGAAATTCATGATATTTTCTCAAAATAAGTGAGTATACCTCCAAACAAATTCCATGCCTCCAAAGTCGGTGCATACCCCTCGAGACCGACAGCACATGGTCCTATACATGGTGGCCAAGGCAGTGCCACCCCAGTCATATTGAGGAATGGTATCAATATCCTCCAAACTGGCAAGAAGGCCTAAAGAGGCCAAATCAGCAGTGCCTGCAAAAAGAGTACATGAAAACAAGTACAAAAGGAAAGCCCGCACGATGTGGTCAGGATCTCCCCCTTTAGGCATGTTGCTAAAAGTGTTAAAGAGAGTATTTCGACGAACTGATTTCTTCACGATCTCAATATTGCCTGCCCCAAGAAAGGTATCCAAATAGGTCAAGTTCTTGCTTGCACCATCATAAAAATCCAAAGGGCGACCCCCAATGGAAAGTCCAGTGATCATGGTAAAATCAAGGGGAGTCATAGTCATCTCCCCAAACTCGAAGTGGAATGTGTTGGTGGTATCCCACCAAAGCTCAGATAGGGCCATCAGAGCCTGTCTATCCGTAGTATCAACCTACAGTAAGTCGATAAAGTCTCCAAAACCAAGCCTTCGAATAGTGGCTTTGACATATGGTTGGAGAGTATCCATCTTGGCCCACCATCCAATAATGCCTTGTAGAGACGACCTAGTCTTGATGTCGAACTCTGGCTGAAAAGATAAAAATTAATGGATTAAAGGTATAAAGATAAGTTATGCTAATTCTTTGAATCAAAAAAATACAAAATTAACTCACAAAATGGCACATTTTCAAAAAAAAAAAACAAAAAACAAAAAACATAAAACAAAAAAAAAAAATGTTCAAATTTTATTTCTCAAATGGTTTGTCAATTGTGAGTTATTCAAAAATATATACCATAATTAATGAAGTTAATTTTGGTATTTTCAATTTACATCAAGAATTAGCATAATTCATTTAAAATGCCATATGACTTCTTTTCATGAAAATTGAATTGGAAATAAAAATCCTAGGAGAATAGAATTTTGAAAATCATGAAATAAATACTTAGCATAAGTTTTGAAATGAAATTATTTAAAAGTAATGAAAATGACACTTTATGCATTAATGTTTTGAAAAATAAGCTAAGTCTTAATTCATGAAAATTTTTGATATGTGCATTACTTAAAGTATTTTGAAAACTTATCATGATATGATTATTTTGAAAAAACATTTGAAAAAGCATGATATGATAAATTGATTAGAAAAATTAGAAATTGCCTCCTTTTAGGCATTTTATCAAACACCTAGTATGCACATTTTTGAAAATGATTGTGAAAACATGTCATGAAGTTTTTGAAAGTAGCCAAATGATGTTTGAAACATATTTGAATCATGGCATGAGAAATTTAAATAAAAAAAATTCAAATTCTAGTCTCTTGGGAATTTTATCAAACACTTGGTGAGCAACATTTCAAGCTTGTGAAGCTCATGAAATGGGACTCCCAAGTTTTGCCAAATACAAATTTCATGAACACAAGTCATCAAACAATATCCAAGGATCAATATTGAAGCATCTAGACATCAATGATTCAATGAAAGAGCATGGAAAGTAAGCTTACCTCTTGTAGTGTATGGATGTGGGAGAGATGAGCATTAGGCTCCAATAACAAGCTTGAGTTGTTGGGATCATGAGAAGGTGCTTTATAGCTCTTCATCTTCATATATGGGTACTTTGATTCATACCTATTTGCCATGAGTATAGGTAGAGGTTGAACTTGAGAAGATGGGTATGTGTATTTGGGTTTTGGATCCCCAAATTGAAATGCAAGGATGAAATCCTAGGTTTTTGATTCACAAATCAAGATGAGTATCAACACTAGAGGTGTTTGGAGTTTGATTTGGATGATATGAAATCAAAAGGGATGAATTTTGAGAGAAATTGGAAAATTCTAGAGAGAGAAAGTGCCAAATTGGGAGAAATTTGAAGAGATATACAAATGAGGGCTTAAACCATCTAAATAGGGGATGATGGCTTGGGTGGCAGTCCACCAAGGGACGGCTGGCCATCCACCTTGGACGGTTGGCCATCCTAGGTTGGATGGTCAGCCATCCTTGAGCCCAATTTTGACTTTTTGTGGACTTTTGAAGCCCATTAGGCCCAATTTTGACTATTTTGGCCTATTTTGACCAATTTTGGCTCATTTTCTTTCAAAATTTGATTTAGGAAAGTGCATTTGATTGAGATTGAATGATATTTGATGAGTTAATGAGAAATGAAGAAGATTTGGTGCATACCAAGGTAAGAATTGAGCAATTGTGAATAGGAAAGTTCACATAAAATGATGAATTTTTGGTTGAAAACCATGAGATTTAGAAATAAATGAATGATTGAAAAGATTGTGTAAATAAGTTTGTAATCATGAAATTATTATAAATACATTTGATTTGGTAAGCTTGTGAGACCCATGAAGGGAATTATAGAAGTGAGTAAACCCATGAAGGGTGGCTAATGAGAAAAGCCCATTTTGGAGGCCCAAATCCTTAAGTCTTTGTGAAATTGATGAAGTATACATGAAATGTATATAAGAATGATATCAAGTAATGTAAATGATATTAAGATATGATATTATGATTATTGGAAATGCAATTCCCAAAAGGATTGAAAATCCTTGAGTTGACTAGAAATGAAATTTCTAGTAATGAGTCGAAGACTCCCAAATTTTTATGATAATTGGAAATGCAATTTCCAAAAGGATTGAAAATCCTTAAGTTGACTAGAAATGAAATTTCTAGTAATGAGTCGAAGACTCTCAAATTTTTATGATGATTGGAAATGCAATTTCCAAAAGGATTGAAAATCCTTGAGTTGACTAGAAATGAAATTTCTAGTAATGAGTCGAAGACTCCCAAATTTTTATGATAATTGGAAATGCAATTTCCAAAAGGATTGAAAATCCTTAAGTTGACTAGAAATGAAATTTCTAGTAATAAGTCGAAGACTCTCAAATTTTTATGATAATTGGAAATGCAACTTCCAAAAGGATTGAAAATCCTTAAGTCGACTAGAAATGAAATTTCTAGTAATGAGTTGAAGACTCCCAAATTTTTATTGGAAATGCAATTTCCAAAAGGATTGAAAATCCTTAAGTTAACTAGAAATGAAATTTCTAGTAATGAGTCGAAAACTCCCAAATTTTTTATAATTGGAAATGCAAGTTCCAAAAGGATTGAAAATCCTTGAATAACTAGAAGTGAGATTTCTAGGAAGAGATAATTTGAAGCGAAGCTTTCAAAATAATTTTAATAATTGGTCCGATTATCCCTGTTTTGTTGTGTCAAAAATGGGATGTCATTGTTTTCGTTGATATTCACTGGCGAAGCCATGAACATCAACGAGGGGCTTCTGTAGACATCCATTTTTGACCATGAGTATGGTCATGAATGGTTGCCTGTGATTAGAAATGAAATAGGGTGTTAAAACCCTAAGTTCCCAGTTTTACCCTTGTGGGTAATTAGATAGAAGTCATTATCACATGTAGGTTTGTAGGTCAGATTGAGTCGGTTCTTTTTGCATTTAGTTTTTAGAGAGTCTAGGAACATCCCTGCAAAATTTCATTGCATTCCGAGTCAGGCTCGATAGGTAATTAGGTCTTTTGTGACCAAAGGGGCAGAATTGTCATTTTGATCACAAAAGTCCCTAAGAGCTATCGAATTGGTTTCAGATTGTTCCGAGGTTTTGGCATAGGTAATTAGGGTGTATTTGGTAGCTAAGTTGATCAGTAGCAAGGTCTGTGGAGCGTTCTGACTCATGATTGGCTCTTGAGGCTCGAAAGGCCCTTTCAAAACCCAGATTAGGGTTTCGACCGGAAACGACCGGGATTCGATATTTTTACCAAACCAAAGCCTTCAAAGGCTTAAAAACACTTTCCTAAAACATTTTAAAACTTGTTTCGAGTAGAAGAAATGATTTCGAAAGCAATCGGTTAGCAAATTTCAAAACCCTAATTTGGGTCCGGCAGGCCCTAAACAGCTAATCGGTCGATTTTTCCATAAACCTTTGACCTCAGTCAATGTATTTTCACTTCAAACACTTCTTAAAACATGGACAATCGAATCACGATCATTTCAGCGCTTGAATCGTCAAATTTAGACTTAAAACGGGCCCGAAATCCAGAAAAAAGCCGAAACCGGGTCGAAACGGGCTGAGACAGGCCCACATAGGGCCTTTTTGGAGATGGGGGATCGATGGCTGTCCACCTAGGGACGGCCAACCGTCCATGAGGGACGTCAAACCGTCCTAGGTTGGATGGTCGTCGATCACTTTGCCAAATAACTGCTTTTCTTCAATCTATTTTCTGCCCAGGACTCTTCCAAGCCCTGCCATGTGTCTAGTTCGGCCATGGGGACTTTTGGATGAGTATGAACACCTTGAAAGGCTGGTTTTAAGCCCTTGGATCACTTCTAATAGATTCAAACTCAGCCATTGATCAAACTCAGGCCTCCTTATAAATAGAGGGCCCTGAAATCAGTTTCAACACACGGAAATAAGCTTTAGAGAGCTAGCTTGGAGAGTAGATGCTTGAGCAATTGCACAAGCTTCCCCCATAGCACTCTAGCTTAATTTTTAGAGTCCTTGAGGTCCTTGGAGTCCTTGGAGCTTGAGGAGAAGGATTGGAGCTTGAGGAGAAGGCTTGAAGCAAGGAGGCATTGAAAGAGGTTAGTAGTTTAAAGTTTTTTGCAGTTTTCTTTTCTTCTTTTTGTTCTTCTTCTTCTTTAATCATGTTAGGTTAGGTTTTTCTTTCCTTAGTATGCATAGGATTTAGTTCATTATTAGTATGCATAGGATATAGTTCATTGTTAACATGCATAGTTTAGGTTCCATATTTCTTTAGTATGCATGATTGGCTAGTTTATTTTTTAATATATATGCATATTTCTCTTCTTCTACTCTTCTTTAGTCATACCATATTAGGATTAGATATTTATGATTAAGTTCATGCATGTTAAAGTCTTTTAGGTTAGTAATCATGTTAGGTTAGTTTATCACATGCTAGTGTTTATAGGATGGATTTGTGTTATTTATATTAGGTTGTTAGTCTATTCAAGTTAAGTATAGTATTATTTTTATCATGATTTATTTTGGAACGTTTGATTGATATCTAAAATGTGTTCGAGGGAGCATGCAAAGATGAGTCCCTTCCCTTGTGATTAAATGCTATGTTTTGATAAAAGTTTAGTATGCATATTAGGTTGTATTTAGTGCACATTTTTTTATCATTTTTATTCATTGTTTTAGGGTTTTAAATACACTTTTTGATTACTTTCAAATCTGTCCATGGGTTTAAAGTAACCTAAAAGTGCATTAAAACTCATTTTTTAGGCTCAAATCAACTTAGAAACATGCCTAGGTTCCTATAGATAACTTAGATTGCATTTAGGTCATTTTCATGCATTGTTTACAATCTTTTATGCATTTTTATCTATTTTTCCAGAAATTCCAGCATGCATTATGTTGATATTTAGGAGTGCTTAGATGACTTTAGGATGTAGTTAGGGACTTTAGGATGTAGTTAGGGACATCTAGGGTAGGGAAGCCACTTGGCTTCACCTAGGACTCCCCTTTGTTGTAAAAACTACATCTAAAGAGGGGTTTCAACTTGTTTAGGAGTCTATTTTTGAGAGTTTTCAAATGAAAATTAAATAAGGTAGAACGCCTTCATGGATAGAATTCATTACAATAGGAGAGTCCTAGGGTAATCGAACTACGTGGACTTTGATCCTTATCAAGTAATTGGTAAGGTACGTAGGCAATCAATAGGGTGCAAGTCCAATCTTAGGATGACTCTAGTCTCCTAAGGTCTTTAGGATTTCTTTGATTTCTTTTTTTTTTTTTTATTATTATCTATTATCTGGTATTATCTACACTATTTTCAATGGTTGATTAGATAAATAGGATTGATCGTAGATAATATTGTGAATGAGAAAATGCTACTCAAATGGATGGGTTACATATGAGAGTTATATGTACAAGAGATGCATAAACACAAATGAAAAAGGAGAAAGTGTACAACAACATACAAAAACACAAGAGATAGGAAAATTGCAACAAAAGCTAAACATAAGCAATTCATGGAATCAAATAGGTCTTTTGTTGCTCAAAAATGCCTTTAGGTTCAACGATGGATAACAACAAGGAATGTGATGGCTTTATAATGTGGTTTAGGTTATCTACCCAACCATCACATACATAACAACCTAACCTATAACACAAGAACACAATACTAAACAACCCACAAAATGAAAAATAACATTGTGCCAACCAAGAGAAGCAGTCTTGAGTACATAGGAAATGTGAATGAAAGGTTTTGGGCTTTTATTGTCGCAATCTCATTCTTTTTTTTTTCTTTTGCTTTTTTTTTTCTTTTTCTCATTTTCTATTTTTTTTTTTATTAATTTTTTTTTCAAGGTTGCATTATTCAACCCTTACATCACCAATCATTGCAAACTTCATTTCCCTTCCGATGATAGTCTGTCCAAACTTGAGACTTGGCACACAAAACATTAAAACACAAATGTAAATAACTTAACAACTTAAACAAAACTAACACAATTTATCCAAAAACTTATACCACCTAACCTCTACCCTTGGGCTTCCTAAACTAGCAAAGATAAGGAAACTAAAGGCTCAAAATTAGGTGCTAGCGGCAACATGACATGAAATAATTACGGCTCAAATGGTCAAAGAAGACCTATGATCATTTTCCATGAATCAAAAATGTGTATGCAATGCGCAACAAAACCATTAATCATGCATATGTTAAACGAACATAGGGAACGATGGTGATGGAATGAAAAACAAAAAGACAAACACAAAAATACATGGAAAAGGAGAACAACAAATATAAACAAGGATTACAAAGCTTAAGCAAGTTATTCTTTTGGTTCAACATGTATAATGAATAATTCGTGCAGTGTATTGTAGTGAAAATCACCTACGTAAAAGTATATGCTCAAAACAAGGCATAAATAAGAGATTTATAGATTCATATAGGCATACACATATTGAAACAAGTTCAAAAACATAAAGTGACTATGGGAATGACTGAAAAATTAAAAAAAAAATAAATAAATAACAAAAACTGACTAAATGTGAACAAAACTACCCTTTACAAGTGTGAACAACAAGTGCAAACCTCCTCCTCCAACTTGAAATGTGCATTGTCCTCAATGCATACAAAAAGAAGCATTAAAGACATAATGAAAAGGAGAAAGAATGAAAGCACATGTATGTGTTTGTCAAGATTTCCTCAATAACATGTGAAAATGTTAGTATGCTCACAATAACAAGTAAATAAAATTAAGAAAAAAAAAATGAAAAATGACTGAATAAGAAAGATTAAATCTACTATGTACAACCTACTATAAACATATCCTGTCCACCAGGATCAAAAACTGTTCGGATATGCTCCCTCTTTTCCAAACACTTCTCAATTGAGTTCCCAAGTGTGGAAAACTCATTCAAGAAGTTGGGAACAACTCCTTCCACCATATCCTTATGAATGCCGTTGTTATTTCTTTGAAAAACCTCAGTTTTGCTTGATGGAGCAAATTTTAAAATATAGGGCATTGGGATCAATTCAAGTTTAGGTGGTTTGGATTTTAGGGGTAAAAACTCCTCTTTAAAAGAGGGAGGGGTTGACTCCTCAAACCTAGGTAATGCCCACTCTTTTGTTTCCAACTCTACACTCACCTCCAAGGTAGCGGAATTAAATTTTGAATTTTGAGGCACATCACCATCACTAGGATTCTCATTTGACTCATTAGGAGAGTCGTTCAAAACATATTTTTCAAAGTTTTCACTCCTAAGTGTGGGGATTGCCTTAACTTCCTCTACATGAACATCAATGTCATTAAAAACTTCCTCACTTTGTTGACCATGAAAAAATGTTTCGAGTTGTGAAGGAAAGTTATCCTCTTGTTGAAACACAACCAATAAATTAGTCAACTCGGTAAGTTCATTTCTAATTTCATCAATAGCTTGGGCATTTGAAATTTCTAAATTTGTTTGACTTTACATTTTACTTTGCATTCGACTTTGCATTTCATTTTGCAAAAATTGTTGCAAAGCATCCTCCAAGCTCACTTGAGGTGGTTGGCAAAATGGTTGGTCTATTGGATAGGGTGGTGGGGCATAGCCTTGGTTTGGGTTTAAGTCAAATCCTTGATATCCTTGACCATCAAAATAGGAGGAATGACCATCATACTCAAAATTTGGTTGGTTTTGAGAGGGATAGTAACTCTGTGGCTCTTGAGGATTAACCTCATAGCCATTGTTCCAATCAAAATTTGGGTTACTATGTTGATTAAGAGCATTAGATTGCTCAAGAAAGACTTTTCTATACATGGGGAGATTAGGACAACCATTAGTGGAATGCTCATATGTCTCACAAATGGCACAAGCCTCCTCAACTTTGGGAAACAACCCTGACATTCTCAAATTTTGGGTTAAACGATCTTTCAATGTCATTATTTTTGGAGGGTTGTTATGTCCCAATGCACTACAGAAATGTGCATTCATGTCCTCTCTTTCCCCCAAATATGAGTATTGGTCATAACCTCCTTGCATTGAGGTTGGGTCTTGAATAAACTTTTTTTTTTTTTTATAATAGAAAAATTAAAAACAACTACAACTACTATTTACACAATTATATACAAAAAGAATGAGAAGAACTGACCGGACTTGTAATGCAATTACAAGTTACCACTAGCTCTTCTTGGATCACTTAGAACACTCGCCACTCCCCGGCAACGGCGCCAAAAATGCTTGTCAATTTGCGGGTGTGCTCAATATATTCCCAAGCGTAGGAATTTATATATCGCCAAGCATAATAAATACTGAAGGAGTCCTCAGGTCATCTCCACAGGGAGTGGAACTGGTCTAAATGATCCTTAGGTTTTGCTAACCAATGAATGTGCAATAAAAGTAAATCATAGGGGGTTTTGATTGTTGAAGAGTGATTGTAGAGAATTAACTAAATTAAGCCAACAATAATAAAATGTAAAGGGTTAGATTCTTGGGTTTCATTCCATCCACAACTTAGGAACATGTATTTCTCACAATGATTTCTCATCTAGGATCCATTGAAGAATGGTCTTTGATGGAGGATTTAACTTCAAATGCATTTTGAAAGGAAAACTCATCTAGGATTCATTGAAGAATGGTCTTTGATGGAAGATTTAGCAATAAAAGCATAATGGTGCTAAATGGAAATAAATATTCTCTTGAACATTTCATCAAACACTTGGAGTGCATATAAATTCAAGCACAATGTGTACCAAGTATCACTTGTTAACACATTGTCAAGAAGATGCCAAACCAAGAGAATTCAAATATGAAAACATTTATAACCATTCAAACACAAAACACAAAGAAAATGGGGTTGAATAATGAAAAATACTTAGTGGGACAATTTAGCAAACACTTGGAGTGCATGTGGTTCAAGCACGATTTGTGCCAAGCCAAAGCTTGTCTACAAATAGTCAAGAGATACAAAACCAAGTGGGTTCATAAAATAAAGAGTATTGAACATCATCCAACCAACATTTATAGCATAAGAATGGAGAAAAATCATATTACCATAGTTGTGAGATGGAAATCCACCATTGAATCCAACCTTGAAAACCTACAAATCCATTATTGCAAGGAAAACAAACATAAAGCAAATGATTCTTGAATAAAATGAAATGAAATACAAAGTTTAACAAGCTATAAATGAAGAACAACTAAGATTACAAAGCATTAATGAAAATGAGAATGGAAAACAACCTAAACTAAGCTTATCTTAACCTAGAAAATAAAGAACAATGGAAATCCTAAGCTAAAACTAAGAGAAACTAAACTAAGAACTAACCTAAACTAAAACTAAGAGAAGACTTGAAGGGGGAGAGTCCAAAAATAGCTGAAAATGCCTTTTAAAAGGCCCCCAATTCGTGCCCTACAGTTCCCATGAAATCCCCACATTGCCCCTCATCAAAAAGACATTACAAGCTGAAAATCTGGGTTTTCGGGGCTTAGTACCGGTACTCAACCATTTCTGCATGAACAATAACTCCCGTAAGTGCAGATTTTTGCCTACAAAATGCCCCGACTTCAAATGCTTGTATCTCCCTCGTCCGGTGTCGGATTTGGACGTTCTTTATATGCACGTGAAGCTTGAGAAGTCTACTTTCCAACCATGGTGGTCTCATTGTCTAATTCAATCTTTGAAGACTTCCAAGGTCCAACTTTGCATGCAAAAAGCATCCATTTAAGCGCATTCAACCTACAAAGGCTCAAAAACAACAAAAGAGTCAAACGCACCTATTTACAAGATAAATGGCTCAAGTATGTACAAAATGATGGGAATAATGTAATAAAAGTATGCAATTTTATGGTGCAATCACCCCCTCCAACTTGAACCTTGCTAGTCCCTAGCAAGAACTAGCATAAAAGCAAAATCTAAACAAAGCAAACAAACTTAACTAATCCACTTTCGCAGGAAATCGCGATTGCATTTAGCGCATGCAACAAGACTTTAAACCCCTAGGTTCCTCCTAGTGGACGAGTTGTAGTCTCGTGAGGGTTTGCAGGAATGACACCCACAAACATGAAGAGTACATTCCCCTTATGCACAATGGTTATGAACAAATATCAACAAAATGGGTATGCATAGAAATCTATCTTCTCATGAGTTATGAAATGGTTTGAACTAGATTTGCATAAATAAAGTCCTTGTGTTCGTGAAAAGAATCATTCAAACTCATTTCAAACCATTGAATGCACCAAGCTTAAGCAAATGAGATGGGAACAAAAAGAAATACAACGGAGCAACACTGTGAACAATAATCATTCACAAAAGCAAGATATTGATCGTAGATAATATAGTGAATGAGAAAATGCTACTCAAATGGATGGGTTACATATGAGAGTTATATGTACAAGAGATGCATAAACACAAATGAAAAAGGAGAAAATGTACAACAACATACATAAACACAAGAGATAGAAAAATTGCAACAAAAGCTAAACATAAGCAATTCATGAAATCAAATAGGTCTTTTGTTGCTCAAAAATGCCTTTAGGTTCAAGGATGGATAACAACAAGGAATGTGATGGCTTTATAATGTGGTTTAGGTTATCTACCCAACCATCACATACATAACAACCTGACCTATAACACAAGAACACAATACTAAACAACAAACACAATACTAAACAAACCCAAAAATATATAAAACCACTAAACCCACAAAATGAAAAATAACATTGTGCCAACCAAGAGAAGTAGTCTTGAGTACATAGGAAATGTGAATGAAAGGTTTTGGGCTTTTATTGTTGCAATCTCATTCTTTTATTTTTCTTTTGCTTTTTTTTTTCTTTTTCTCCTTTTCTATTTTTTTTTTCATTCATTTTTTTTTTCAAGGTTGCATTATTCAACCCTTACATCACCAATCATTTCAAACTTCATTTCCCTTCCGATGATAGTTTGTCCAAACTTGAGACTTGGCACACAAAACATTAAAACAAAAATGTAAATAACTTAACAACTTAAACAAAACTAACACAATTTATCCAAAAACTTATACCACCTAACCTCTACCCTTGGGCTTCCTAAACTGGTCAAGAAAAGGAAACTAAAGGCTCAAAATTAGGTGCTAGCGGCAACATGACATG
>JAESVK010052402.1:0-17353 GCA_017140935.1 Hamamelis virginiana | reverse complement strand
TGAGCCCCATGAACCAGATCAGCCAATTGATAGTAACATGGCTGTTGTGTAAGCTTAATTAACGATTCAATATGCGGAATTAAACACTTAAGAGAATCGAAAACTGAAATGCCCAAGAAACCATACGTCCAGCCATTGATGCTTACTCGCAATCTCTCTCTGTTGCTTTCTCGTTTTGGCTCTTCCAAAACTCTAGACACTTTGATTTTGATGGTGTAAGACTGAAGGGATTGAGTGAGTGAGTTTGGGGACCAAACCGGAGTATTTATAGCCAAGCTTCCATCAAGCTTTCGGTGGCTACGTGTCAAGTGTTCCACAGCTTCAGTTGATGATCATGGGGAATGTTTCAACCGCTTTATGAACGTGGTGGAGACTCGAAGGGAAGTTGTGGACCACTTCAGTTGATCATGGGGGAGCTTCGTGAGAAACGGTTGTGGCTTATTCATGGCCACGACCAGTAGAGCTAACATGTTGAAGAACCAACCTGCCAAAACAATTCTGATGGAATTTCTGAAGAACTCCCCAACTGAAGAGTACAGAGCTTCAATCAAAATTCCATGATGACAGGTTGCTGATATTATTCAAACGGACGACTTTAGCATGGAGAACAAATTGATGGCTGAAGCAGAGTTAAATTCAGAGAAAGCCATTGTAATATTGCAGGAAATTACTGTTGAATTGGATGGTAATATTAGACTCTGTTGAGAAGGGTGACAATAAGGAGCAGGTTTGTGATCTGGAACATGTTTTCGAGCCGGGCTGTGTTCTCATAGAGTATGGAAGCAGAAGCCCTCTTGCGCGGCTGCACATTGTTTACACGGACGGTGTTTTGACGACCGGATTGTGTCAGTGGGGTATGTTGCTCATGATCTTTACCGGGTGAGGTTTCCAAAATGAATACGCTTGTATAAGTTACAATTGGTGATATAACTGGTTACAAGGTCCAACGTGGCTTAATCACAAGCACTGAGTGACTAATTTGATTTCTTAATATATTCAACCGGGTCTTCAGAACAAGTTCTGTAACGATACATTCATTCGTGGATAAGGTTCAGGTCATGGTTTTAGAATTCTACTATAGTTCCAAATATTAGTATTTACTTCAACTTGGAGCCACCAGTGTGATATCTAATTTAAACCTGTACCCATCATCTCGGTTTGGAATAGCACGGTGCCATGGTGGGTGTTTGAATTGTAAGGAAAGCGGAGACATTGCAGGCTGAATCCCAGGTGAGTTGTTTACATGAATCTTGTTTAAGATCGTGAATATGGTTGCTCTCTATGCAGTGTCGTTGCAGGTTGGTATAAGCGTAAGAGGAGTGGGTGCCGACATCCGAGGTTAGCAAGAATTTAGTTACTCTTGAATATGCTTTACCTTTTGTTCTTGTTATGATCAGGTAATAGTGGTCCTGTTACCTTTTAATGTACGTAATTGACCACCACCTTGTAATTTACTTTAAATATTAATGAAAAATGTGATCTCTTGCTGTTTCTTCCTCAGGTTTTGAATCATGAGGAACTATTGAAATAGCAAATATGCATGGTCAATGTTGACATTATTTGTTATCTTTTGATTATGTTTGGCAAAAGTTACTCTTTGGACATGGAAGATCAAAAACATGCAATCTCTCAAATCTCTCTCTCTCTCTCTCTCTCTATATATATATATAGCACGGATCCAGTGCGCGTGGCTCATTAGGGTCTTGCATAATGCATACACACAGGCACAAGCAATGCATGCACAGCCCTAATGAGCCACGTGCACTAGATCCAAACTAGGTGTGTGTATATATATATATATATCTCAAACTATCATTTTTTTTACGACCGGTCTTTTTAGAAACAAACTGTCGGCTTATTGTGATTTTTTTGGCATGCACGATAGATATATATATATATATTCCCATTCTTATAAGGTATGCCTGATTTTAGCTTAAAATCCGCTAAGGTATAGCTGCCGTTGGATCTGAGCGGATGGTTGAGATCATTCACTTAAGTGAAAGTAGCCTTGCTCCAACCCGAAATGGATGACCCGCGAGAGAGGCAACCCAGTTAGCTCATGACACGCGTGAAATTTGAGAGAGATCAAATGAATCTCAGCATACTCGTGACATTTCAGCGAGGAAGAACATCTAACCCTCTTCTCTCCCTCACGCGGTCCAATGGCATCTCCTCCGGCTCACGTTCTAACATGGCAGAAGGGAGAGATTTAGGCGGGAATTCAAAAAAATTTGAAAAAAGTACAAAACCAATAAAGCAAGTTAAACAAACCGACTAACTGAAAGAAATCAGAAATGATCAGACCCAATTTTCAAAGTTCCCAAACGGGCCCTTAATCATCAACTAATTTCGAATTTTGATGGATTTAGTGGACATTAATGTGACATTTTTCACTTTATTTTTATTGTTTATAGAAAAAGGAACTCATGGAAGGCCTTTACAGTAACAACAATCCGAGAATCCCAAAAATTAAGGGCATAAACGGCAACGTTTCACCGATCAACACACACATGGACAGCCAATTCGCAATAGGGAGTGGAGATGTCGTCCGACCGCTTGAGGGAAATGATTAGATGTTCTTCCTTACTGAAATGTCTGGAGTATGCTGAGATTCATTTGAAATCTCTCATATTTCACGTGGGTCATGAGCTAACCGGGTTGCCTCTCATGCAGGTCATCCATGCCGGGTTGGAGCAAGGTTGCTTTCACTTAAGTGGAATGATCTCCACCGTTCGCTCAGATTCAACAGCAGCTACACCTTAGCTGATTTTAATCTAAAAGGGATTTTATATATATATATATATATATAACCCAACCGTTGGATCACAGTGATTTTTGGCAGGCATGACATACATTATAGGAGTATCTAATCCAACGGTCAGTTTTCCAAAATTTACTGTACAAGTGGCTCTACATGAGGGCACCTGATGCAAGATGCATCAGGTGGACCTTATATTAGCACCTGTGTGTGTATCGAAACCTATCCTATAAGGATTTCCTTACACTCTTATCGTAAAGGCGACTTCACTGGGAGAGGTATTTTTGAAAAATCGACCGTTAGATTATATAATCTTTATATGTATGTCATGTCTGCCAAAAATCACAGTGATCCAATGATTGGTTTTTAAAGTACAGACATTTAAATAACTTTGACAGCATCCAATGGTAAATATTGTTAAAGCGTTTCACTAAATGTATTTTGAAAACCAATTATCGGATCACTGTAATTTTTGGCAGACATGACATTCATAAAAAGATTATCTAATCTAACGGCCAGTTTTTCAAAATATCATTCCTATGGCTTCTAAAATGAATGTCCTTACGATAACGAGCGTAAGGACGTCCTGACAAGATCGCTTATATATATATATATATATATATATATATATAGAGAGAGAGAGAGAGAGAGAGAGAGAGAGAGAGAGAGAATATTTAATTAATTCGGAGTTTGATTTTTCAAAATTTATTTTGCAATTTATTTTACACAGATCACCTACTTATAAAAGACACTTAACTTTGTGCATGTGTATATATAATCAATATCTTTAATTATTTAAATACATGAGGAATTGGAGGTGGGTATTTGTTCATGGATTGGGCATGTTTTAACCATAGTCCACTGTAATATGATCGCTGGTTGGTCCCCCCCTAAGCCAAATTATTCTGTAGGGACCGGTGAGGAAAATTTCCCCGTTGAATAAAGTTACAAAGAATAAAAATAGGAAAAGAAAAGATGGTGAAAGAATATTTTTTATTGCCAGTACTACGCGTGACTAGATGATTCTAGATAGGGGTGTGCGCGGGTCGGGTGAGGGCGGGTGGAGGATAAAACCGCCAACCAACCCGCCCTTGGCGGGTGGCTAATTTTTCCACCCGCCAACCAACCCGCCTACCTCAATAACCGGCGGATTGGTTAAATATATGGCGGGTTTCAACCGGCGGGTTGGGCGGATTAAGCGGGTGAAGCATTACTATTTTTTTTTTTTTATAAACACCTAAAGTTCTTAAAATCTTTTTAACAAGCAAAAACACTTCAAATTCGTATATAACAATGCAATATTGTGTTATTTAGTAATTAAACTATAATCCAAACAATTCTTCCAATAGTAATAAACTAAGGTGCCAAAATAAATTGCCCTACAACAATAGAAGCTACTAACTAGCTAGATACATAATAATAAAGGTTTATTATTATTAAAAAATCTTACAAACTAACATATGGTTTCACATTCGAAATTGAAAGAATATCAAATCAAATAAGAGCATATTCAAACTATCATAATAAACATTTCTAAATAAATAAAAAACACTAACTTGCAAGCATATCCAACTAAGGGAAAATATAATGTAGTAATGAAATTTATTTTATATAAATATATTATTTATTTATATATAATTATTTAGCGGGTGGTGGCGGGTTTAGGGCGGGTTGTCACCTCTATACCCGCCAACCGACCCCACCCGCCAAAAATTCATCAAATCCACCCAACCCAACCCGCCTAACCATTGTAACCGCGGATTGCGGATGGGGTCGGGGTGGGTGGGGTCGGGTCCGGCGGGTTGGGTCGGTTTTTGCACACCCCTAATTCTAGATGAGAGGAAAACTCAGGCTATTGGCTCCAGATTGCAAGGAGCCCTGACCCAATTATACAAACTCACCATAAGATTTATAATGCTCATCTCTAGCTGTCCTCTCACCTCCTATAAGGTCTCCATGACAGATTTATCATATATATATATATATATATATATATATATTGGGACAAGTTTCCCTTACATCCTATTTTGACACCTATGTTTACACCTCGTTTTCAAATACCATTGTAAATAGAAAATTTTGAGAAATCGACCGTTAGATTAGATTCTTATCTTATGTTTGTCATGTATGAAAAAAATCGGAGTGATCCAACGGTTAGTTTTTAAAATATATCATTTTGAAGAACTATTATTTTTTTTATTAATTAAAAACATAACATTTTTTTATAGTGACATTTCTTAAAATCTAACCGTTGGATCACTATGATTTTTGGTATACATGATATGCATAAGAAAGGTATTGAATCTAATGGTCGGTTCGTCAAAATATCTATCATAAATAGTGTTTTGAAAATGAGGTGTAAATATAGGTGTCAAAATAGGGTATAAGGGGAAATTTATATATATATATATATATATATATATATTCCCGTAACTTGGCCTTTTGGCCAATGTAAAATGGGTATTTTGAAAAACCGACAGTTGGATTTAATATTCTTCATATGTATGATAGGCATTCCAAAAATCACAATAATCGAACCACCGATTTCTATAATACAGACTGTTAAGCATTATATAGGTATTTAATTTTTCACAGTTTGTATTTAAGAAACCATTGGTGGTCCGATCACTGTAATTTTTTGCATGCCTGTCATACATAAGAAGAATATTTAATCGAACGGTCAGTTTTTCAAAATACCCATTTTACATTGGCCAAAAGGCCGAGTCCTCATATAAGGAAGTCCTCACAAGAACGAGACTATATATATATATAAGCTTGATCCATTAAGGTCCGGACCTTAAATTAATTTAAGGTCCACTCACAATTTCTCTCACAGCTGATGGTATTTTGAAAAAACAACCGTTGGATTAGATAATCTTCTTATATATGTTATGCTTGTCAAAAATTACAGTGATCTAACAACCGGTTTTCAAAATAGAGTCCCTGAAACACTCTAACAGTATTTACCATTGGATGTTGTAACAACTGTTTAACAATCTGTATTTTGAAAACCAACTTTTGGATCACTGTGATTTTTGGTAAACATGACATACATTAGAAAATTATCTAATCCAATGTTCGGTTTTTCAAAATACCAATCCCATGAAAAGTGTATATTTATTTATTATGACATGAGGTAAATTTGAACTCATGTATATCATCCACTCCATAATGGCTATAAATTACTACCTACCAAGATAATCACAGTCCAGTACTAAAAATCTTTTCACCAGATTTAGCTAACAACAGAGGAATTACAGAAATTTAAGGAAAACAGACGAATGCTCCCTATTCCAGATCTGTTCTCAAAAGAAAATACATCAAGCAGAAAAGAATCTCCTAACAAACTAGAATTTATATGTTTCTAGAAGTTCCAACTAACTAACTTGAAGAAAAGTTAAAACTATAGATCTGAATTTATGAAATGAAAGAAATTTGCAAATAGATTAACTTATAAACATGCTCAGCATTCTCATTTGAAATAAAAAAAATCATTTAGAGACATCTAAGAAAACAGAAAACAGAAAATAACTCAGACCGATATTAAATTACCTGGGCTAGCTGAAAAATCCTAGCTCAAAGCTTCCACCAGCTGAAACTAACGTACCGCCATCTCTTATGGATTGAGACACAGTTATGGTAAATGTTTAGTGGACATTATTAACATTAAAAACAAAGAAATGAAAGAAATTTATGGTATATGTTGCAAATTTATGAAATGAAATAAATTTGTAAATAGATTAACTAGTAAACATGCTTAGCATTCTCAGTTTAAAAAAAAAAAAAAAAATCATTTAGGGACATTTAAGAAAACAGAAAACAACTCAGACCAATATTAAATTACCTGGGCTGAAAAATCCTAGCTCAAAGCTTCCACGTGAAGAAAAAATAGAAAAAAAAAAATCATTTAGAGACATTTAAGAAAACAGAAAACATGGCTGGATAGCTAGTTGTAGTTGACCAAAAATGACTTTACTTTCTCTTCTCTGCAACCTCTGGAGTTGAAAATTAGCCTCTTTGTCACAATCTTATCATGCTCTTCTAGGCTATCTGGGTTGTGTTCATTTTTACACAGTGAAGTTGGACAAAAAAATCAAGGAAGCATAACATTTACTCTTGATCACTAGTATCCAGCCTACTGAATGATGATCTAATCTTAACAATTCATTCAATTTGGTGGAATTTTCATTAATAAATAATTGGTAAACTTTGAAAATTAGCGTACGTATCAAGGAACCATTGTGATTTGTTTCACTCTTTCAGAGTTTTATCTATTAGGAGCAAATCAGATTCAGTTGGGTCCTATTATTGCTCTACTTGATATTATCAAGTATATCAGTAGAAGTGGCCAATTACTCAGTCCTTAAATGCTTCTAATATAGTTAGGACTCTAGAATACATTATTGGCTTTTCAAGACTTTGTGTTTCCCTTTGACATCTCTATGGGAGATATTTAGTCATTTTCAATGTAATTTTTAAGATTTTCTTACTAGTCATCAAGAGTAAGTTATCAGAGCAAAGCTGAGAGTTGAGTGAGCTCGGCGAGGGTAGACTTGAGTTGGATTCAAGCTTGATTAAATTTGTGTTGTCCAAATTAAGTCAGAGCTCGGCTTGATAAGCATTTAAGCTGCTCAGACATGATTTGGCCCAGCTCAATAAACTCATTAGTTGTATTATGTAGAATAAGAATGTGATATTGTAAGGTAGATCTATGACTAAAGTTTTGTGTAGAGGAATATTTTATCTGATTTTAATTGTTGAAATCAAGTACAGAAGTAGTTAGGACACCAATTAATCACTTACTTCACATTAAATCTCAAACAAATTGAAATCAAAACAAACATACAACAAGCAAGATGAAATCTCAACGAATATGGACTCAACTAGATCTTTAAACTCAAAATATATTTCCTAATATTGAATCAATCGTTTCATAATGATCTGCTTTAGACGCTTAAACACATTCAAACAAATTTTCCAAGAAAACACTTAGCTCTCCATTTGGTTGCTGAGAAAATATAGGAAAAAAAAAAAGAAAATGAATACATATGACTCAATAAAACAAAAAATAGAAAAAAAAAATGCTGGAAGCTGCAACCAACCTTGCCAGAGACCGCGCGAGAATAAAGATTGGGGGTGTGCTAGGTTATGCAGCGTTGCTGAGATCCATGGAACAATCTTCATGCCGGTGATAATATCGAGATCGATGGAACGATCTTCAAGCTTGTGTGATGCCGACGGTGCCGAGATTGCACAGAGAAGAGACCAGATCAGCGAATGATGGATGGAAGACGCACCGTCTAGCTCCTAGGGTTTCGATTCCTTTCGCTAATGTCGGGAGAGACAGAGAGAGGTGGTGTGGAAGGACTGGGGCTGATGGGCTTAGGGTTTCGATAAGGGAAGGAGTGAGAGAGAGCATATGGGCAGGAGATAGTCGGAGAGTCACGCCAGATCCAATTCACAAAATGCCGCTGTTTGCATAAAACCAATTTTTGAAATCAGTTTGTACATAAATCAAACTAAGGCCTTAGCAACCGAATTTTACTGTGGCTATATACTTATAATTAGCCTCTGATAATTATCATGCCTATACTTAATAGTTAATTGTATTTAAATAATTAGAACCATTAGGGGCTGAAATTACTGTCACTATAATTTTTAGATTTTGCGATGGAAATTACCATGGCTATAGTTAATAATATTTTATAAACTAAAATCATTAGGGACAGAAATTACAATCGTTATAATCATTAGATTTAGCGATAGTAATTATAGTCACTAAAAAGTAAATTGCGACAGAACATATAGTGAGGGATAATTTTTTCAACATTAAAACAAAAAAAATAAAGTTTTGGCAATGGAAACTTAGCGGTGGAAATATTAATGTCCCTAAAAATATGTTTCAGCGATACTTTTAGCTTCCATCCCTAAATTACCGTGGCTAAAAATCTATTTTCTTACAGTGAATCTCTGTTTAGCTCAAGCTGGTATCGCTTTGAAAGCTTTTCTTATACCGTACACATCTTTGTTGATATATTGGAAATATTTTATTGATCTAGGGCTCATCATCGTATATAGGGAAAAAAAATTGGAGTTGGCCTCACGATTCTTGTTTCATTCAATAATGTGTGTATATATATATATATACCAACCCTATTAATATGTACGTACGTACATGCCAAATTATTATATCTTCTACCATATATGATAAGGTTGGTGTGGACACAAAAATTCAAACCTTGTGACGTACGCATTAGCTAGCCCTACGTACAAAAGGGCAATTAATTAGTTGCGAGTCAATGAAAGGATCATCATCTACATCTTTACAATTTAGAAATTAGAAGGTTCTCTCCATGTCCCCAAAAATATCAGCTGAATAAGCCCACAACTAATGACCACAGTCCCATGACAGAAGAAAAATGCTCCACTAATCAATCTTTAATTCCATGACTATTTATAGGTTTTTTCTAAGTTGGTATAGTATTTTTCTAGAACATTAAAATTTTGACTTCATTCAAGTTGAGCTTGCATTTATTTCTCATGTTACTTTTTAAGTAAAATTTGCTTCAAGTTATTAACAAGTACTATAATTTACAAAGCATTGTGCTATGACTGTATTTGTTTTTTGCACCTTCTGTAACTTTTATATATATATATATATATATATATATATATATATATATATATATATATATATATATGAAAATTATATATATATATATGTATTAGCTTTTTCTAATTCAAGTTAGTAATTAATGAACCCTATTTTATTTTTAAGATATATGTCAAGGTTGGATTCCAAAATCTCCGTTTCATTATACATATTACTATGCATTTTGTTGAAATTATATTTACGGACAACAAGCTAAGGTTTGAGATAATACGCAATGAATTGAAATTAATAATATATATTACCATGCATGTTGTTAATTATATCACGCGGGTGCTTAATTTGTATATATCCACTTGCTGCCTTGCTGGCTTAATCTGACTTCTTGGCCTTGCATGGTTGTCAAAGTCATGATTTTCTAGAAATGTATACTTAATTTTGTTGAATTCAAAACTTAATAAAGGTATGTTTGGTTATTCCAATCGGTTACGTTTCAGCGCACGTGGTTTATGGTCTCAGGTTCTTATGTCGCTTGACAAATTAGGGGGTTCCCATATTTTAGATGAAAGCAAGGATGGACATTAACTACTAATAGCTTAGCTGTCCAAGTCCAAATAAAGGTTCTATGTCACTGTTGGATAGCCGACACGTGTACAAGAAAGGGAATCCAATAGTTCATATAAGAAAGGCTCATGAATCTAAAGATGATCCAAAACACACCAGGTTTGAACCTTTCTTATGTGAGCTATTGGATTCTTTTTTTACACACGTGTCGGCCATCCAATGGTGATCAACATGTGTTGATCACTTGTCAGATCAACAGTAAATCCAAACTCAAGTTGAACAATTCTAAAATTTTGAATTAAAATGGTTAGCGAGAATGAAAGTAAAGGAAAATAGGGGAAATGAAAACAGAAAACGGCCTAAAAATCGTATTTACTTGTAAAAATTGAAAACTATTTTCAAGAAATTGAATTCAGTTTTTAAGAAAATATAAAAATATCATAAAGACGTTTTTTGTATTTTCACGAAAACCGAAAACAAGGATTAGCAATGCTTATAAACATAGAAAAAAAATATGTAGACCAACTATAGCTAGAACCAAAAAATAAAAATAATAAAATATATAGAAATAATATATAGTTTTAGTAAATACATTTATACTATTTTTATATTTTGAAAACAGTTTTAATTTTTGCAAAGTAAACATATTTTCTAAATTTTGAAAACTAAAAATAAAAACTGTATATTTTTAAAAAGTTTTCGCTGAAAACTTTTACAACCTCTAGTCCACACTACCGCCGTTTTGGTCCTTACTTTTAAAAGTCGAGGCTCAACTTTTAACAGTACCTACAAAATTTTTTTACACTTATATAACTTCAATACTTTTACTTTTAAATGTAAAATATAGAAATTAAAAACTTATCCACTTATATACCATCACAAACAGCCTATTTTGATGGTAGCCATTTAATGACAAGATGCTGTCTATAGGACTCTAACTCTAAACTTTAATTTGGTTGATTCTAAATAATTTTTATCAATTTATACTTTGACTCAATGTTCATATCTCTCTTTTTATGGAACGAATTCTATTTCGAATTTGTACATTTGTTTCTCTAATCCCTTTCCCTCTAGCCATATATATTAATGTATGGAAAAAATAAAAAAAGAAAAAATTATAGTAATGACATGGTCCCACTATTGAATATATATGACATGACCTACATAGAATTTGGAAATAGAATTTCACGTAGGTGTCACCTGACATGATCTACATAGTCATGATTACCACAATTCAATGTTCATGTTCATGACCTGCATAGTCATGACGTACGTACATAGTCAATGTTGATGTCTCTCCTTAATTTTTTCGTCATGATTACCACAACTCAATGTCATTTTGGCATAAAATAGTCCCACGTAGGTGTCACCTGACATGACCTACATAGTGTTCATACATTTAATGACAGAAACTGTAACAAAGAGTTGAAGAAAGCATGCATAGAACTTAAAGCCGTGATGTACCAAATTACATCGATCTTCTATCATATATGATTAGGTTGGTGTGGACACAAAAATTCAAACCTTGTGATGTACGTACAAAGGGGCAATTAATTAGTTGCAAATCAATGAAAGGATCATCTTCTACACCTTTACAATTTAGAAATTAGAGGTTCTCTCCATGTCCCCAAAAATATCAGCTGCATAAGCCCACAACTATTAACCACAATCCCAGCAAAAAAAATGATATTTAATCACCTACTGACACATGATAAAATGTTTAAAACTATTATAATTGTGACTAATTTGAATAATTCTTAATTAAAGTTAAGAAATTAGCTGATTTTCATCACTTAAATAAAGAATTAATTTATTGATAAAGGGAATTGAGCAAATTTCAAAAGAAATGAGGTAATTTCCAACAACAATTCTACATCATCAGACACTTTAATTCAAAATTAAAAATCACGCTAACGTGTCATGATTCGAGTGATATATGAAAAAGATGAAAACAGTTTGAAAGAAGAGACCTTACCATTCAAAGTATGACACATTAGGGTGATTTTTAATTTCGGGTTAAAGTGTCAATTGATGTATTTTTCAATTGCCAATTAATTTTGGAAAATTAGGAATTCGTACGTGATAAGCCAGTCATACTAGATAACATCTTGTATGTGATTTTGATATATATATATAAAAAAAAAAAAAATCATGTTAAACTTATTTATGAATATTTATACTAATTTGATTGTTGAAATCTTTTTTACGGATATAATAGATTGATTGATATTCGTTACAACATAAAATTGTCACAACACCTATGAACTTTAATTTATTTACTTGTAAGAGATTTTACTCTTTTACAACCTCTAGTCCACACCTCCACCATACTATCAAGACAATCTAATACTCTTTTAGATAAATTTTTATTTTTTATTTTTTATTTTTAAATTTAAAAAAATGAAAACTTTCAATATTATTTTATTTATAGTACAAAATTTTGGTACTTACTTTTAAAAGTTGATCTACTAATAAAATAGAGTCCGACATAGGTCTCACCGAGCATGTCCTGCATAGACTTCAAACATTTAATGGGAAAAAAAAGGGAAAAAAGAGTTGAAGAAATTCCGAATAGAACTTAAAGGTGTGATGTTAAGAAGTCAATGTACGCAACAATTCTTACATACATCTAGAAGGTGGGCAGATGTTAGTCGAAAGAAGAGGAGAGAGAGTATTGCCGATCCGAGTGCAACAAAGGGGGGTCTCTTTCTCTTCTGTTTTTTTGGTGTGCTGAGGGTGACAAAGGGGGGGTGTCTTTCAGAACTGTAATGGCCAGTTTGTTAGGATGGAAAAGTGGGAGGAGGGAAAGGGAAGGAGGGAATAGTGGAGGGAAAAGAGATTCGAGACATGTTTGGTATGTAGGGAAGGGAAAAGTGAAGGGAAAAATGGGGGAAAAGTGGGGGAAAAATGGGAGGTATTCAATCCGCCCAATTTCGGGCGGAAAAGTGGAAGGAAAATTGGAGATCAGCTTATGTGGGCTTTGAAAAGACCATTTTAACATCAGTTTTTTTGTTTAAAACCCTCAGTCTTTCCAAGGAAGGAGCTGAGAAACAGAATTTCATAAATATTAGAATTTATTTTTCTGACAAAAAGTAATTTAAAAAAAATTCTCATCGGAGACCCACTTATAAAATTATCATTTCTCAATTATGAACATATAACTGAATCTTTTTAATGGTTATTAGAATTTAGTAGTATAATGTCATTTTGGTTAAATATATGTGGGGGTATAATTGTAATATAGGTGCTTTACTTCATTTCCCTCCTCCCAATTTACCAAACATATGGAATGAAGGAAACTACTTTTCCATCCATCATACCAAACACACAGGAAGGAAAAAGGGTTTCCCTCCCTTGAGAAAGGAAAGCCCATCCCCCTACTTTCATTCCTTCTATTTTTCCATCATTACTACCAAACGAAGCATAAGATAATTAAGTAAGATATGTGCATGTGAATATATAACACATATATAAATAATAATTGGGTTAGGAACATCGTTATTTTAATGCGGAATCAACTCAATGATGGATGTCAACATTCTATTATTACAAGCCCCATAACGAACCTCCGTGCTTGTTTCTATGTCCTCGCAACGTAGAGAATAACCACAGCGAGTTATTCCTAAAACTGTTCACATACTTACGTCCAAGAAGCCTTAATGGTGATGCTTCAAGAGAGAGCTCTAGTGAAAGAGAGAATACGTAAGGAAAATTCTTGAACTTCTGTTCTAATCCTATCACCTATATAAGATGAACAAAGTCCTAATTGTATATGGATTGCACTCAGGCAATCCCACATCACCCTAACCACTTAGGATTAAGACTCATCCTAATCCTATTAGACGTTCCACTTAGACTAAGATGATTGCCCTTTAATGGGATATTGGACTAGTCATAACCTAGCCCAAAAGTCTAACAAGAACTTAGAATGTCTAAAGTAGTACCGGAAAATTTTAATCACCGTCTAAGGAATTGAATTATCAACCTCTATATTGATCTTGAAAAGTAAAATAAAAAGATAGGAAAAAGGTTTTAAAAGGCAATTTTCAACATATATATATATATATATATATACAAAGAGTCTATATCTATATATATATATACAATTTTCAACAATTTTTTTCACTATTTTTGAGGTTATTAGGACACTGACGGCTCTCACTAATGGAATAATAGAAAATTTGGAGCTAAATAAATCAATTAGTAATTGAAGAGGGGCAAACAGATTCATGTGACAGCACAATAATTTGTTAATTAATTAACACAATACAATTGCCTCTCCCGTAGTGAAGATTAAAGATAGTTTATAAATACATGCAAGAGTAGGGTTCGAGTGAGAGGAGCAAATTCAAAACTACAATTAATGTCATGCTTGGTGGAAAAATTAACCTAAATCATTGACAGGATCCATGAGTTGAAAATATAAACTTTGGTCCATATATGAAAGAGTAATACCCAAATTAATCAATACCTGGTCAATTATGCCATTACATAATAAGAAACTAATCCCTATAAGCTATATAAGATAATCAATTTTTGAAAAATTTTACTTACTTGAAGAGAGTTTAGACTTTAGATTAAAAGGAATATTTGGTCCAATTTGGTCCAAATAACTCGAAGAGTTTAGATAATCATAAGGGCCGTTATGATCTAATTCCTACCAAGATAACTCGAAGTTCCGGGGGACCATATTTGGTCCAATCAGAAATGATTCTGTCGTTTCTGTATTCGGAATTCAATATAGATGGATAAACGGATAAACGAGCTGAGAGGCCATTTTGGTAATTACCTCGGATCTTACGTAAATAAATAGAGGTGTTCGTGAAGGAATTGGCCATACAAATTAAGACTCGCTGAGAGCTAGCTAGGCAAAGGCAGTAGTGACCCAAAAATAAACATGGTTGTGGAAGAAGGGATTGATGATTACACACAAGATGGGACTGTGGATCTCAAAGGCAACCCTGTTCTTAGATCTAAGAGAGGTGGATGGACTGCTTGCTCCTTTGTTGTTGGTAATCTCTCTCTTTCTCTCTCTCTCTCTCCCAGACTGTTGGTCACCCACATATATATCAGCCTCATATAGTCTGCAGCAATGGCTTCTTAAAATCTCCTCTCTTTTTTTTCTTTTTTTCTTTTTTTTTTTCCATAATCTGTGGAGGACTCTTTATTAATTAATCAGCTATTGCTAGAAGTTATAGGATTGATCTATTGCTGTCCAGACCACAGTGCAAAATAGGGTCCTTCACAATTTCACCGTTCATTTGCAAACAAACAGCAGCATCGAAGGGCTTAGAAAAACAAAGCATTGGCGCACGAAAAAAGAGAGAAAAACTGGTACACTTTTCTGTTTTCCCCTCTATGTTGCCCGAAATATATAAAGAATCTATATTGTCCCAAAAATATCTTACACCTGCCCAAAACCTTAATCAACACTCTCTCAAACAGTCATCACCCACGACCTCTCCATCTCCACCCACCACTACCGCTGCCACCGTGGCAGGTGGCGCGTGAGAAAGGGTAGGGGCAGCTCTCTCTCTCTCCTCATGCTTTAGTGAAGAAAACAGGGAAGGAGAAAGAATGGGTCAGGGACTGAGTTGCGGGGAACAACGCCATGAAAATGGTCTGTTGAATGCTGTTCATGATGAGGATTTGGAGATTGTGAAAGCAATGGTGGAAGGTGACCCTGCCAAGTGTTGTGGAACAGGGAAGTGGCTGTGATAAGGTTTCTGCACTATATGTGGCTGCTGTTAATGGTCAGATCGAGGTGGTTTTGAATTTTGTGTCTTGATTTTGATAGAAAATGGTTTTCCTTTTGATTTTCTTGGGAAAAATTTTGATGGGTTTTAATTTGTGGTGCTTTGATTTTATGCATGAACAGTTCAATGAACGAGAAAAAACCGAGGGAGACAGATTGAGAGAGAGAAAAAAAAGGGTTAAAAATGCAATTAAGTCCTTGGTTGCAGGCGGTGGTGGAAGGTCATCCGGCGAGGTCGCTGGAGTGGGATTGGGCAGAAATAAAGGTAGAGAGAGAGAGGAGAGAGAAAGAAGAAACGGAGATGAATAAGCTTTTTCTCTCTTTTTTTCGTGCTTCAGCTGCTTAAGACCTTAGATGCTGCTGTTTGCAAATGACCGGTGAAATTATGGAAGGATCGTATTTTTCACTGCGGTCTGGACCGTAATAGATAAATTATATATATATATATATAATTTTCTTAGCCTGGCAGAATCACCCCATATATAATTTTCTTTGACTTGTGTAGTGTACGAAATGTTTGAACGCATGGCCTTTTATGGTATATCATCAAATTTGGTCATGTACTTTACTAAGAAGCTCCATCAGGGCACAGTCAAGTCCAACAACAATGTCGCTAACTGGGTTGGCACCATTTGGATAACTCCTATATTGGGTGCTTACGTTGCTGATGCTCATCTCGGTCGTTATTGGACGTTCGTGATTGCATCCGCAATCTATCTCTCGGTACGTCACAGACACCATATATATCATCATAATTTGCATGTTTATATTTTCTATTTTTTTCTTTTTCCTAACATATGCTGTTTTGTAGATTATGATACACTATAAAATTACCATTAATCTTTATTTACAATGACAAGGATGCTTTGACCAAATTTACATCTTTAACATCGCCACAGGGAATGTTTGTACTAACCCTAGCAGTTTCACTCCCCGGACTAAAACCGCCGCCATGCATGGAAGCCAATACTGCCGATTGTAAGAAGGCCTCAACCTTACAATTAGCGGTGTTTTTCGTCTCACTCTACACACTAGCCGTGGGAACCGGGGGAACAAAGCCGAACGTTTCGACCATCGGCGCCGACCAATTCGATGAGTTTGAGCCCAAGGAGAAGGCCCATAAGCTTTCCTTCTTCAATTGGTGGATGTTCAGCATCTTCTTTGGGACCCTTTTTGCTAACACCATTCTCGTATTCATACAAGACGATGTGAGCTGGAGCATAGGCTATGGACTTCCAACTCTTGGGCTCGTCATATCAATTGTGATATTCTTGGTTGGCACACCTTTCTATAGGCACAGGGTGCCCAGTGGAAGCCCATTTACAAAGATGGCTAAGGTCATAGTGGCTGCCTTTAGGAAGTGGAGGGTGCCCATCCCTAGTGACCCTAAAATCCTCTATGAACTTGACTTGCAAGAATACTCGAAGAAAGGAAAGTTTAGGATCGATTCCACTCCTTCCTTGAGGTTTGTATTAATTCTTCAAATCTATTTTCTATCATCTAGTTTGGGCCAAGGCTATGTTTGAAGTGCAGGCCCAAGCTCAGCCCATAGGCCATAACAATTCTTTAGATGTAGGTGGGATTTGGACTATTCATAGTATGACACTAGACAACATAACTAGTCTAAGGATTTTTGTTTTTTTTAACTCGCCCAACTTGATCTGTG
>JAESVK010052401.1:0-10604 GCA_017140935.1 Hamamelis virginiana | reverse complement strand
AAAAAAGAGAAAAAATATCAATATATTGGGTTACCATGTTGAGGACCGAGTCTCATGATACTATGTTTGGATTGAGAGAATTGGTGAGAAGACAAGACCTCATTAAAAGAAATTAAAAGAAAAGAAGAGAAGAGAAAGTAAGACTTTCTCTGTACACTGTCTAGATAGATTAGAGAGAAGGTTAAATAGCTTTCTCTCTCTAGCCTTGTTAGTTTCCCAAAGCATGATGGGATGTGACCGATGAGTAATTGAAGGTCCTCTAGATTCTCAATGCTTCTTGGTTTGCTTTGGCTTATCCAAAAACTACCTCATGGAAAATCAAAGAGAGTAGTGATTGTTGCTCGATCATGGGATGGTAATCTAATTGTAAAGTGCTAGTGATTAATCTTAATCATGGAAACAATAAGATCAATGACACTTTCGATCCCTCTTGGTCAGTGTTCTTATTTTGCGGCCTAACGAATTCTGCAGTGCGATGAGGAATCTTGAAACCAAGTTTGAATTCTTCAAGTTGCGGATCATTATTTAACCTCTCTTCAAATACTATGTTTTATAGAGAAGTTTGCTGGCTACAGTAGTTTCAGCCTTGGATTGAACAATGGCAGCTGCAAAATACACTTGCACAACATAAAACGTAACCAAATGGCCAAAAACCCATCAAGTTTTTACAAGAATTGAATGATTAATCCGAGGAAGAAACCAAATATGGAAATTAAATGGCGAAATTTGAATAAGCTGGTGAGGTGAGAATTGCCTGCCTGCAAATTAAGAAGTGCAAGCTCTTAAGGATCCAAATACTCAAGAGACTCAATTCATATGACCCTTTTGAGACAATACTTCAAACTAATTAGGTTAGCTAATTAATACCAACATAGATCCGACAGTATGAACACTCGGGATGAGCATGTTCCCGCATATCTGCAGCCAAACATATCCACCATAAGAATCCACCTATCATGTAATGATGGGAGGCTAGGATAAAGCCCAATGCCTCTTCTCTACAACTTAATTTTGAATTAAAAGGGGTTTTGTAAAATGGTCTCATTTAAAATAGACATACATCACATGCATCACATATATATCAAACATATATATAAAGTTTAGACCAAACTTTATTATTAGTTCTCGATTATCCTCCCACTGTCCTTCTAGAGGCTATGGTGGATTCATCTCTAACATATAATAAATTAGGTCAAGGCCCCCTACCAAGCATACATCTCATATATTAATGGGCCTTGGATTGATTATGGACTTTAGGGTGGCTTCATGCTTTGAGCCAAAAGGATGAACCCTAGGTCTATTATGAGGGTTAGGTGATCGCAATTAAAACTATGTAACTATTACATCAAGACTAAAAGATTTTCGAAAAGTCTTGAAGTCCTCGCCAAGTCCTTCTCATGTCCTTGCCTTTTCCTCTTCAACAAAACTCCACCATGCACCTCGAGTCCACCATGCTCCACCAAGTATCAAATATTACATTTAAAATAAAAGAAAGAAGGGGATTAAGGAAATAGGGGATACATAGGGATTGAGAGGGAAAGGGGCATGCAAGCCCCATGTTAATTACATCACCTAAATTTAAACAACTTTAAATACAACCCTTAAAATAAACCAAACACTTTTAATGCGGCCAATCACATCTCATTTAATTGGTCTTAAGTCCATAATTATCCATTCATAGTTATACAAACTCATTGCATAAATAAAACAATAATAACAAGAGAAAGGCAATGATGACAATGTCATTTAATTAATTAAAGTCAATATTATTATTACCATTATCTCATAACAATAATAATGATCTTTTAAATCTCATTTAAAATAAACCCATCATATCTCATATGAATATACAAGTGTCTTTTCTTAAGTAAAACTCCTAATTAACTCTATTAGGGTTTTAAATAAATAGAATTTAATCTGAGAAATTATTCTCATAATTCCTATCATGCATTTAACACTTTAATATGCATTATAGATTAATCAACATTAACCTATATGGGAGGAATTAAATAATAACTCAAAACCCAAAAATTCTTGAAAAGGCACAAACCCAGTTTTCTACAAAACTAAGAATTCAGCTACTATTTTGGGACTAAATTTTCCTATATTAAAACAAACTTTTAAAATGTGAGAATACTCTATTTCACAAGGATTTTCAGTCCTCTTTCAAATGGCATAGGTCTCGTTTAGTGATTCCAACGTTTGGTATCACTTTAAAGCACTTTGTGACACTAACTTCAAACCATGGCAGATTCTGAAATTTGTTTACAAATAACTCTAAATGGCCCAACCTATAATGAAATAAGTCATGGAAACACTTCTATGCACTAGGTTTTTCAGTCCTGAAAACAATGGCAGGGGTCTCAAGACTTGATTCCAACGTTTGGTATCAAAATAAGACATTTTGTGACACAGAGACAGATTTTCCAGATTTGACTCTTAATCACAAAAAATTCTAGTGTGGCTATTCTAGGTCATTAAAAATCATGGGAATTTTTTCTTTCTTTTTTTTTTTTTTTTTTTTTTTTTTTTTTTTTTCTGTCGGTCTGTTCGTTCTAGGATTTGGGTTGCTTCAAAATTTTGAATAATATGTGTGTATCTCCCCTTATATCTTCCTCTTTTAAATTTTGAATAATATGCGTATATCTCCACCAATATGTTCCTCTCTCTCTTTTTTGCTTGTGTTTTTTGTTTTTCTTGTTTTCATTTTTATATTTTTGATCTATTTATTCTGAGATTTGGGGGGGGGGGGGGGGGAGGGGTTGTATTGAACATCTCCAATTAATGGAGGTGCTATAGGAGGTGCCGTTGCCAAAATTTGGCATTTGCACCCAAATAGCTTGCTCCAATGGGGTGCTATTTGACGTGCTAGATTTTGGCAATGGCAATCCTTTGTGCCAAATTTGACACTACAGATATATGGCATTTGTCATTTATACTAACTCATACTTTCTCTTCAAAAATGTGAGAATTGTCAAAATATAGCATTAATACACTGGAGCACCTAAGTGCCAAAATTTGATAAATATTGATGACATTTAGGGTGCCAAATTTTGAGTTTGGCACATCAAACGGAATAAATGCATTGGAAATGCTCTAGGGTATTAGATATAAATAATCTGGTGATATAAATTAACGAAGTAATGCAACTAGAATATATTTAATAATGTTATATTCCTTTTGTTTTACAAAATTAAAACTCATGAACAACTTGTTGGGAAGTCCACCCAAAGTTGGATTATACCAATATTTCAAATTTGGCTTGGATTTCACGCATCTACCTTAGCCTTTGGTTTTGCATGGGAAATGTGCATTTTTCGTGACTTCCAATAATCATAAATCACATTATTTATCAATTGGCAGCATTTTCCTCTTGGAGCCACTTGAAGCTTGGTTGGTTTGTGGCTAGTTTATATTAGAAGCTTAAAAGTCCCATTGGGCTTATCATATATGTTTGTTGCCTAGGAAGTTGATGTTCAGCACCATTGAAAGCTCTTCATCTTTGTTGAATGTATATATGGCTGCCATAATATATACATATATGTAGGAACGTTGAAGACTTGAGTGATTAAGAGTAAATGGGATTAGTCTTCCAATGGAATTAAGAGAGTGAGTTTAGTGGGGTGTACTGGGTTCAAGGGACTTAGGTTTTGGGTATATCCTAAGTGGAACTTATTGTACCAATTATACTCATTTTCTCTCATAATGAAAGAGACTATCACTCCCGTGGATGTAGGCAATTTGAGCCGAACCACGTAAAATTCCTTGTGTTCTTTATTGTGTCTGTTTGCTATTTTGCCATTCTTGTGCTTAATATCTTGGGTGATTATTTTTCTTGTGGATTTATTCCCAACACAACTTATGGCAGCATACTTTAAACTAATAAGATCTTTATTTTCTCGATTTTTTTTTTTTTTTTTTTGCAGATGTAAATATATGCATGTATCCCCACCAATACTTTAAACTGTAATATATGTTCTTTTTCATTTCTCTTGGCATTGTAAGTTATATTGAATTACTGGACAAGTATAGGGGAAAATTTAAGCACAAGTTGTGTTAAATCACAGTTATATATATTTCTCCGCTCTTTAATTAAGCGTGGATTTTAAGGAATTAAGGAGTCATCTCGATCTCTCTCTCATCACTTGCCTGCTATGCTAATTATCTTGTTTTCGTTGATCTTATAATGACTAGTCCTTCATCTTCTAAACACCCACTATGCCATGCTGCTTGCGGGAAGTGTGGGTTCGTCAAAACTTTTGGAAGGAGGCCACAAAAGAGGTGAATGGAGAAAAAGAGAGCACATAAATAGAACTTGATTAATCAAGATATACATCCTTCAAATATTAATTAAATAGATATAGGAAAATGCTATGGATCATCTTTAAGAAAGAAAGACTCTGAATTTTCAAAAGTACTACGGAGTATTAGGTAATTTTTCCAAAACTACTCTTATTTCTTTCTAGTTCATAGAGATATTTGTAGTGATTCGTTATAGTGGTATATATCATTACTTATCAATATATGCATGTGTCTTCACCAATATCTGCTTTTTCCTTTTTTTTTCGTTTATACTATGTGTGGGGAGATTGGGATTGGGGAAGTGGGAGATGGTTTAGTGTTCAAATAACCAAGAATCACATGGATATATGGCCGGTGTTGGGCTTCCTTTCTTATTGTTTGGGCTGACCCAATTTATTTATTTCCGCCTTGTGTTATTTTTTGGGGCCTTGATGATCGAATGTTGATTAAGAAATAAAAATCAGATTTTGTAAGTGGGTATACAGTTGGCCATTTAGAGGCTTCCATGAAAAGCTAATACAAGCCAATACGTTGGCTAGGTGAAGCTTCTAGTCTCTCTTGAACTGTTGCAAACAAATGGTGCGGGAAAACCTTTCATTGTTTTGGCTTCCTTTCGTCACTTCTCAAGGAAAATTACAGCAGCTGGTTTGTGCATCTTTGGTGGCTGTTTCTTCATACATTTTGTGGCATTTGAGTGATTTCAACAACACAATTGAAGGGTTTCACTACTACAAAAAAGGGCAAAGACGACACTTTTTTTTGGACTTACCACGACGCTTTTGATAAGTGTCGTTGAAGTGACCATAATATGACACTTTTCTAAAAAGTGTCGTTAATAGTAATAATTTTACGACACTTTTAACAAGTGTCATGAATACAAGGTTTATAACGACACTTTTACACAAGTGCCGAGAAGACATGGTTTATAACGACACTTTTACACAAGTGTTATGAATACAAGGTTGATAACGACACTTATAAAAGTGTCGTGAAGTCAAGGTTTATGACGACACTTATAAAAGTGTCGTGCAAATTAATGTATTTGGCGTCATCTTTTATTAACCCCGGCATACGACACCTTTTCCCTTGTGGCTTATCACTCCCACTCTATTAATTTTTTTCCACTCCCACCCCACTCATTTATCACTCCCGCCCTCTCTCTCTCTTTCTCTCTAGCTAGCTTTTTCTGTTCGTGAAGAGGCGAAATGTACCCAGTCTAACCCCTCAATTAATCATCCCGACCTTAATACTTAATTAGCTAGCTTTCTCTTTTTGCATTAATTAATTCCATCACCCACGCCCAACGTACCCTCTCTTTCTATGCATTTGCAAAGGGGAGAAACTCTAACATTCCAGAGTGATCCAACGGTCAGTTGATCGACCTTATCCATCGTAACAAAAACTGCTTATTCATATTATTGTACAAATATATGCTAACATGGGGGTGCTATTTTGTAAAACCGACCGTTGGATGAGATGTTCCATATATACACATCGAGTATGCAAAAAATCACATAGATCCGACTGTTGTTTTTTTGAGATATATCGAAAACATTTAAATTGTTTAAACTTATGTTATCATATGGTTCTTATATATTCATATTGTACAAATGTTAACAGGGAGTACTATTTTGAGAAACCGACTATTGGATAAGATGATCCATATAAATACACTGCACATGCAAAAAATCACATAGATCCTACGGTTGGTTTTTGAGAAAACATTTAAATTCTTTAAACTTGTATGTGTATCATATGGTTCGTAATTCATATTGTATTAATGTTAACATGGGGATACTATTTTGTGAAACCGATCGTTGGATGAGATGGGTGCATCTGAAAATTATAGTTACTCAGTGATAATGACAAAAATAGGCATTGAAATATCTTATGTGAAAAGATCCTAGAAATGTTCAAAGCCATTGATCTCTCAAGCAACAGATTTGAAAGAGAGATTCCAGAATCTATTGGGACTTCACCTGCTCAACCTTTCCAACAACATTTTTACTGGTCGCATCTCATCATGCTTGGGAACTTAACAGAGCTCGAATCATTGGACCTCTTTCAAAACCAGCTCTTAAGAACAATTCCTTAGCAATTGATTGCGCTATGAAGTGTCATAACATATCATACTTGCACGACACTTTGGGAAGTGTCATCCATCGCACTGTCGTGAAAAGTTTTACGACACTTGATGAAATGTCATAAAATTTCAACCTTGCACGACACTTAAAAAGTGTCATTAACAAATTATATTGGCACGACACTTTATGAAGTGTCATAAGATATCATACTTGCACGACACTTATAAAGTGTCGTTCTATTAGCACGACACTTTATGAAGTGTCATTATAAAATATCTTATTACGACAGTTTTAAAAGTGTCGTAAAACTTTAGACATACAATGACACTTTATAAGTGCCGTTAAATTAGTCTAGAAATTATTATTATTATTATTATTATTATTATTTTACACCTGTTATTTTGTCTCCTCTTGCAGTGACCTATATTCACCTGTTTTCACATATAAAATTATATTTCCTAACATCTCATACCACCATTACACATGAATAAAGGAGAATTGCAAAATATGGCGCACTTAATTATCAACATATATCCAAAGTGCATGTTTACCGAGTACAATTTTTTTGTTCAAAAAATGAAAAATAAATAGTTCTATTACATCCAAAACATTCTCATGAGCAAATGACAATAAAAATATAGCTTCCATAACTCGTTTGCAAGTCTTCAACACGCAAAATATAGTTTCATGTTGTCTTTGATTGGCTTCGTATGCTTTAGGACCCTGTGAGAAAAATATACATATACAAATTTTAGTAATTATAACTTTATATTGCACCTATGTTGATAAGTGTAAAATATTGAAGTATATATGGAGAGTGTAAATGATAAGCCAAAACAAAAGCTATATATATATATCTATACACGGAACCAAGACTTGGAACTATTCTTTTATGGAATGATGAATTAAATACACATCATATTGTTATTCAGAGCGTGAGAGAGAGAGAGAGAGGTTCACACAAACTTTCTTTAATCCATCCATTGCATATTATTATGGAGGTGAGTTTAGTTTTGAAAACATAAATGGGCCATATGTTAGATTCATATGTTGTTTAATTGTTTATTGATGGCTTTATATCACAAATGGTAGGTTTATTTGTAGGCTATGATAGGACTTCCAGTGAGTGGTAGGAGTAGCCTAGATCTGTAAATTCATATGAAGTTGGACTACCTTATATCAATTTTTATGCTTTTATAGATGGTAGGGTTCAATTTTTATGCTTTTTAATATAACATATAGATAAAAGAATTTAGACGTTTTAGGAATCTCATGGTATAAGAATTTAGAATTTAGAAGTGCGGGCAAGTTCCGCCCGCACTGCATCAATCAAATCTATCTTGTATGGTGTACGACTTAGAAACTGCAAGTTTTTTTGGTGAAATACACCGATCAACTTAGGTTTCAATACATTTACAACTCAATAATATAGAGTCAGTTGAATGGCTCACCAATGAAGATGGATGGGTCCCATGCGATTCAACAATATCCTTCTATACCTCATCACATAGTACCCACAATCCACTGTCCCAATTTGTTTAGGGCACTACATACAAAAGTTGTTTTCATTAGTAATTATCAATATGTTTAAGGAAATTAATAAAATGACACGATGTATAAATATGAAAACACATCATTTGCAATTACCATGGCTATCTCAAAAACTGGCGGCCTCCTGCTTGAACCAAAATTGTCGCTGTAGTCTAAACTTTTAAATGCACTACATAAATGAAATGATCGTTACCAACCAATGAAATTATAGAATTCATGTATTATATGAATGTTAAATGATGGGCCATTTGAAATTAAACGCACAATTTTAAAGTCTCTAATAGTTTTGGAGGCATGGTATTGGCTAGTGGATCAAAATACCACATATGTCGCTTCCCTGGGTTGACCACAGCCAAAACCTAATGATACCTGCATGAATAGAAATATAACTTAAAATTTTTAGCTGAGTATAAAACATTGATGTCAAATACTATGAGGTACAACACTAAAATTCTTACCCAATGTTATATGGGTACAAAAAAAATGCAGTCCGCACTTGCAATCTCCTTATTTGAATACAAATCTTCTGAATTACAAAAGGCGAGCATTATAACAGGCCAGTAAAAATATTAAAGTAGAATAGAATAAAAGGAGCAAAATTTTAAGTCATAGGACATATTAGGTGGCATGTTCTACCAACCCCAGTCCTTGAGCTTTACCATAAATGGGCCTTTCAATGGTTGATGAAAGATATATTTCGACTTTGTTCCATAGAATGTAATTTCATTCATTGGAAATCTTTAAAAGATCATGGAGCACAAAATTGGATAACAAATTAAACGGGCCATTTGAAATTTTTGGAAAACGGGTCAAAGCTAGGGCCTGTTTGCATTATCTTTTCTTCAAATCACTTTTAGAGCTAGCTCAAAATTACACTTGATCTAAGAGATTGAGTGATAATCACTTTTGGATAACTTGAGGGGTGATAGGATGGATGTCCAAATTTTCATACTAAAAGTGATTGTTGCAAAGGCTTGGGGGCCTAACTTTTGTCTCAATCACTTCTAATATGAAAGTTTTGATATGTGAAGACATGGTTTGAATATAACTTTAAAGAGATATGTGAAGAAATAGTTAACTAAAAGTGATTTTAGAAGAAGCCAATGGAAATGGCCCCCTAGTCTACCTAATTCAGGCTATCTTTTTCAACCAAAGACCAATGCCAAGTTAAATTTTAAAATTCAGCACCTTAGGCTTGAATTTCTTATATACCTGGAGTGCCAAACAGTCAAGTATTTATACCAAATGCAAAAAAGTAAAACACTGGTCAGCAGGACCAGGTTTTGGGAATTCCCAAACAGCCCCATAAGACGTTTATCTCTACTGCAGCCACTTAGAGAGCACACTATTGTGTATACTACTAGAAAGAAGAAACTGAATAGATACAAAAACATCTGGACAGAAAAAAAATCAGAAGGGCTATTAACATCATTTTGATTCCATGTGAGCATGTTACAAGCATACAACACACGAATCTGGTGCTTGACTCATTCCTTACTCAAACTATGGCCTCAAACAGCTCACAGGTTCTCTGGTTTAATGGCATCTGCACGCCCAATGACAATTAGTTCGTAACAGTGGGATTTAAGGAATCACTAACCATTACTTGCAAATCAATTCGAGACTGTCAAAATCTGAATTAAAAAAAGGTTGCCATTAACAACAGAGGAAAAAATCCATAGCCTATTAGTGTAAGGAAAATGCTATACATCACTACAATTTACTCTTAGTGTAAATTGCAGGCATGTATCCAATAGACATATTCCAGGTTTATGAATTTATCTCTGCTAGATACTCAAAGGCTTTAATGGATCAGTCAGTCCTTTCCCCATAAGTATCTTTAGTCAATAAAAGTTCATATCACACATTGTACTATACCTAGTGGTCCATACAAACAAATAGTTGATATAACAAATAGTTTATATATTTTTAAAAGGGCTATATACTTCATACAAACAAATACACTTCAAATTTTTATTTTTATTTTAAAAGGGTAAAATAGCAAGACATAAGGATCAAATAAGCAATATATAATATTAAAAATAATAATACTTCCACTAACTCCACTTATTTATATTCCCAATTTCTAATATAAAATAAAGGCCACTAATGTGGCATGGTTCAGGGCATATATAACACCTCTCTCTCTCTCTCTCTCTCTCTCTCTCTCTCTCTCTCTCAATTCAAACATATAACTTAAATCTACTTGATAATTAGGTTGACATGTGTTGTCATGTGAAGTGAGAGACACAACAACAAGGGAATCTCAACATAAAAGGAAAAACAGCAACCAAAGTTAAGAATTAATTTTGGTAGTGTGGGTCTTTGTATTGTAAGTGGAATGTATTATCAAAGGGAAAATAACATAAAAAATAAAAAAAAGATTGTAATAGAAAAAGCCGAAGTGATTTAAGAAACAGAGTAAGCCTTTACCTAAATTAGAACCCCAAACAACTTTTACACTCCGAATGCTAGCCCCCCATTTTTTTTCTTTTATGAGAGCAGCTATCCATTTTTGTCACAATGGTATGTCCTTGTTTTCACCAATACCAGGGTCAACCTCAATTATTGAGAAAAATACTACGGAGTATTAAAATTACCCATATAAAAAATATTAAAGAATCAAATTCAAGTTGTACATAGATTTTAAATTAGAGGAAACATTGA
>JAESVK010052398.1:1425-14791 GCA_017140935.1 Hamamelis virginiana | reverse complement strand
ATAAGATAGAATTTCTACGATTATGTGGTTTATTACAATAGGAGAGTCCTATGTGATCGAACTACTTGGACTTTGATATTTGTCAAGCAATTGATAAGGTTCGTAGGCAGTCAATAGGACGCAAGTCCAATCTTAGGTTGACTTCTAGTCTCCTAAGATCCTTAGGATTATGTATACTTTTGTACTATATATTATTATTATGTATTAATATTCATATTTTGTGGTTGATTAGATATACTAGGATTATTTTGAAAAGATTTTGATAAAGCCCAAACTTAATTAGGAGACCTTTAATTAGGGCGAGGTGGGTGCCTACAAGGAGTCCCTTGGAACCTTCCCACTTCGTAACCTAGCCCCCGAATCCAACTTTGATTCAAAAGACCATGCTTTTCCAAAATATGGGGTCAATGTTTTATTGAAAATAAAAATCTTTTTTGTGGTTTCCTTGTTCCCTAAAAATAAGGTGGTGACTCCTAGTTTTTACAAACTCTTATCCTTTTTCAAAAACCCTATCTTGAGTGGATAATAGAGAAGGATAAATGTGGATAATAGAGAAGGATAAATCGAGATGGATAAACATCATCCACAATCCACTCAAGATAAACACCCCCAAGAGTGAACGAGAGGCCTCCCGATCCAGGTTGGCTGGTTCACAGACTGGTGACTCCGCTGGGGATGTCGAGGGCTAAACTCTAATTAATTATTTTTGGGCTTTTCAAATTCTTAATTTAATAAAATCAACCATTGGCATTTGCATGATTGTTTGACTTTGAATTCTGCATTGTGTGCGCATTGACTCTGCATGTTTAGGACGTTGTATGCTAAAGCCAACGATGTGCCTAGCCCTGGGCCCGATTTCTTTGACTCTCGGGTTCCATGTATGCGAAAGCCATCACTCTTCTTGCCATGTATCCTCGGGTATATTAAATGGACCAATCACGTACTGTTGGACCCACGCGGCATTCCCGATGTCACATGTGGTTAGGTATATCGATTGGACTAAGCGAGTAAGGTACACTCAGCCTACCATGTGCATTAGTCCATATAGACTGTTTTTGTAGGACACATACCCTATGTCACTTTTTGGCACATTATTGTAATGTTATGCTGCCGGATTGACCCCCCGGTTTTGTCCGAGCCTTGATTGTGAAGTGTGTAGAACCACTAAGACCTGGGATTGTAGGTCTAGACCTTATGAAATGCCCTAAACTCTTAAGGGAAGTGTCTCCAAAGAGTTAAGGTACTTAATAAGGGCTTAGTACCCTACATATCCTTGGACTTAAGCCCGTGGTAGTGTTATGCTGTCCGAATAGTGATGTCAATTTATAGGCCTTAGGTGAGTTTGAAGTGTGGGCTTTAGATCCATACTCTTTGGATGAAAGATATAAGCCTGCGATAAGATTAAGATGTGAGTTTAGGAGTTTCTGATGAGATTCTTGCCGGGGCTTTAAGCCCACTTCCATAAGATAGAATGTGAGAGAGTGATATTGATGTGTGGGCCTTAGACCCATACTCTTGTGAGCATGTGAGATTGTCCTTATTCATCATTTTTTACACTAGAAGCTCATAGTTGATTCAAATCTTTTCTCTTTCCCAGCATTCTGGCTTGGCGTTGTGATTCTAGCGGTCGGTTGTTTAAGGGTCTACCTGTCGATTCAAAGATGTCTAGTAACGAGGATCATACCCCTATTGCCATGGGAACTAATGAAAAGACGACTGATGAGAAGATCGAAGCACTCTTAAAAGTGGTCCAAGAGTTAGTTCACCAGAAAGAAGAGGAGGATAAGGTGCGAGCTCGTACTAATCCCTTGTTTGAGAACGTTGATGAAGAGAAATGTTTCCTTAGACCGAAGATAGTTGTTGAGCCTACTAGGCCTAGTACAGAATTTGTTTAGCCTATTGATATGGAAAAAGAATCCAAGCCCAAGACCCCTACTTTCTTTTCCACTGAGCCTATAATGTTGAGTAGCAAGGTCGAAGCCCTAGAAAAAGCCTTGAAAGGTATTAGGAAGTCTGATGATCTGGTGGACATGTCGTCATTATCTCTGTTCCCTAAGACCCGTATGCCCACCCATTTCAGAATGCCCGAGTTAGAGAAGTTTGATGGAGTGGGTTGTCCTAAAACCCATCTGAAGATGTACGTGAGAGCCATGCACCCACGAGGGGTTGATGATGACCTGCCAGCCCAAATGTTCCACGAGACACTGGCTGGATCCGCTCTGAAATGGTTTGTCATTAGATGAGTCTAGAATGAAGACATGGGAGGATGTATGCACTGAGTTCAGCAATCATTATCGGTATAACACAGAAGTTGATGTCATTAGGAGGGACTTGGAGACTACAAAGCAAGAATCAAGGGAAACTTTCTATGCTTTCCTCACCCGCTGGAGAGCCAAGGCTTCTAAAATGGCTAACCACCCTGAGGAAGAAGAACAAATCCGCATGATAGTGAAGAACTTGCTCCCAATGTATCATAAGTATATGTTTTTCCAATATCTCCCAAATTTCCGAGCTTTAGTCGCTACTGGTACCCAAGTGGAGGACGCTCTAGCCGATGGAGCTCTCCGAACCGATGAACCTTACAAGAACTGCCGACCTGTCATCAATGGGAAGGCTACCGAAGTCAATGCCATATCTTAGCCTGCTCCATTTACCCAACCCTTTTCCTTAGGAAATAAACCATCCAGAAAATTCACCGTGCTCTATATGCCATTGGAGAAAGTCTTTGAGAAATTAAAAGCTCGAGGCTTGCTCCAACCTCTGGAACCCAGACCTACACCCAACCCATTACCCAAGAACTACAATGAGAATGAATACTGCCATTTCCATCAATCCAAAGGCCATATTACCAACCGTTGTTTCCGTCTTCGCCATGAAATCCAAGACCTCATAGACAATAAAACCATTTCCCCACATTCTCAACCCAATGTCACCCAAAATCCACTTCCTACCCATGCAGTCCCACCACCAGCAAATATCAATGTTATCCATGCCGACCCTTATGTCCACCGTGAGCCCATCCGCCCTCACCCTTCATTCCCTACTTCCATAACTGAAATGTTTCATCACTGTCAAGCCCGTGGGCTCATTACTCCGTACAAGCCAAGACCCAAAAAGTTTTACTGCCAATACCATGCCACCTATAGCCATGACACGGAATCGTGTGATACATTGCGGAATAGAGTACAAGGGTTCATTGATCAAGGTCTGATTGAAATCCCTCAACCCTTCACTAGCCCAAGGGGCTTTATTGTTTATGGAGACAGTTTGAGAAAGATACATTCTCGGGTTTTAGTTCGAATGGGCTTCCCAAGCCTCGTAAAGTGGATCAGTCATCAAAGAATAGCACTAGTCGTGGGCTCTCAAAGAAAAGTTTGAAGGTAGAGATCCTTGTGTGGATTTGTTAACAGAAAGAAATGGGAGGTTTAGTTTCTACGTCCTCTGCCCTGAAGATTCTTGTGAAGCTAAGATTACAAAGACTGAACCCATTAAACCTAAAGCTGGAACCAAGAAAGCCTTCTCTAAGACTGGGACTAGCCAATGGGAATTGCGAAAAAGATATGAGGCTGGAGATCCCGAAGTGGGCCTGTTAGGGGAACCTAGTGGGAAGTTCGACTTCTATGTCCTTTACCCTAAGATGGAGAAGCCCACCTTTGAAACGCCCATCTCTGAAAAACCTATTGCTCCTTCTGGTTGGGGTGATAACCTTGACTCACTTAAAGAAGACATTCCTGTGGCTCAGGTAGAACCCGAAAATCTAAACCTCATCTGTTTTGAGAAAGTTAGCCAGAGTATCCTCAAGAAGTATTTCACAACCAAGGTCATCAATATGAATGGGGACACCCATCACCTAACCGTCTATCCAAGGCAACCATGGGTCACCCAGTATTTCGGATCAAGTTCGACTTTTGCCGAGTCTACCATAGATGATGGGTCAGAGAATGAGATTGATATTATAGAGTGGGAAGATTTGATGAACACACCCGAAGAGATAGCAGATATTTGGGCCAGTGATGAGGAAGATGTTAACCATGTCACTAGAGGAGGTCGTCATTTCAAGCCCGCCAACTTGGAATCCGACAATCCTTTGGGAGAGTTAGAAAGATCTCAACGCACTGAAGTTCAAGAGGAAGAGGAAGAGATATTGAAACAGCTTAAGCGTACTTAAGCCAATATCACCATCTGGGGACTTTTAATGGCTTCTCAAAAGCACAGGCAGACAGTACTCAGGCTACTCAACCAGGTTCAGATTCCCATCGATACTTCACCCGAGGGTTTAGTTAGTCTGGTCAGTCCGGTTCAGCATGGGCAGTCAATATCCTTCACGGAGTCAGACATTCCAAAGAAAGGACCTCATCATTTGCAAGCTTTGTATGTCACGGTGGATACTATGGGCAAGAGAATTCATACAGTGTTGATAGATAATGGGTCAGCCTTGAACGTATGTCCTCTCAGCACCGCCACTTCCTTGGGCATCGAACCGTCAGAATTCAAACCGTCAGGGCAAACTGTAAGAGCATACGACAACACTCGAAGAGAAGTAGTTGGCCTGGTCACTTTATCTCTAGCTATTGGGCCTGTAGAGTTCCAAGTCGATTTTCAAGTACTAGACGTGCCTGCTTGTTTCAATCTTTTACTTGGTAGGCCTTGGATCCATCCAATAGGGGTTGTGCCTTCTTCCCTCCATCAAAAGGTTAAGTTCCCTTACAAAGGCTCAGTGGTGACATTGAAGGGAGATTCTGAGATCACTCCTACCCGTGTACCTATCTATGAGATCAAGCCAGAGATCGAAGAAGTACCATTAACAGGCTTTGAATATATACAATGTGTAGAGGTTGAGCCAGGATGTAAAGAGAAAATGATGCTAGACTGCAGTTCATATGGGAATATGCAAGTGGGTCAGATCATGAAGAATATGGGCTTCTTTCCAGGAATAGGCTTAGGTTGTCGTCATCAAGGCACGCCTAGTTCTATCGAATATCCTTCAGCAATTTATCCATTCGGATTGGGCTATCAAAGTACCAAAGTTGATAGAAAAGAGATGGCACAGAAAAGAAGAGAAAGACAGTTGGCTAAAGAAGAGGGACGAGTCCCTAACCTCACTCTGAAACCTTATCGGCCCACTTTGAATGGAGTTTTTGTCAAAAAAGGGGATGATTTCCCTTATTGTGGGTTCCCCGAGCCCATTTACCTTGAAGATCAGAGAGCTAGAGTTCCTGGGTTTGAAATCTTCTTCAACACACCATTACCTCTCTCTCCAACTACCATCATAGCCAAAGAGCGTATAGAGTTTGACTGGGTCGACTTTATCGATGAAGTTGTCATAGGGGTTATGTTTAAAGAGATCGCCTGCATCGAAGAGCATGTTCATGAACCCAATCCTATCCACCTCATTGAAGATACCATCAGTCCATTGACCAACTGGAGCCTTGAGTATGAGCCTCGAGTTGAAGACTCAGTTGCGGAAGATTCACTACCATCAAATGATAGCTTGTAGGATTTCTATGCTTTCTTTCCATAGGATTGTAGAATAAAACTTTCGTTTTTCCGTTTTCAATAAAATCATCCCTCTTTTATTAAGAGGCGAATGATAGCTTAGTTTTTGTTATCCCTCTTTCTTCATGATTAATAAAGTATTCATTTTTCTTCATTCTTTGCATTTGCAGCTTATCTCTTCTATTTTCTATGGGTGTATATGGCATGAACATAGATCCTAGAGAGGATGTTCCCCCTGAGTTTGAACAACGAAGGGAAATGGAACATGCTCGACCTAATATGGATGAATTAATATCAATTAATTTAGGATCCGATGAATCGCCTAAAATAATTAACATTGGGGCAACTCTGTCACCACAAGAACAAGAAAAATTGGTAGGATTGTTGAGAGAGAATATAAAAGTATTTGCATGGTCGTACAAGGATATGCCAGGGATTGACACCGACATAGTACAACACTTTATCCCTACTAATCCGAAGGTTAAGCCGGTTAAGCAGAAGTTGAGGAGAATGAAGCCGGAGTGGGCACTGAAAATCAAGGATGAAGTAGTGAAGTAGATGAACGCCGGATTTCTCCAAGTAGTAGAGTACCCCGAGTGGTTAGCTAATATTGTGCCGGTACCTAAGAAGGATGGGAAGGTTAGAATGTGCGTAGACTTCCAGGATTTGAAACAAGGCATCTCCTTTGCCACACATAGATATCCTGGTAGATAGTACCGCCGGTCATGCTCTGTTATCCTTCATGGACGGGTTCTCGGGTTATAACCATATAAAGATGGCCCCTATAGATATGGAGAAAACCTCTTTCATTACTCAATGGGGGACATTCTGTTATCGAGTTATGCCATTTGGCCTAAAGAACGCTGGTTCTACCTATCAGAGAATGGCAACCACCTTATTGCATGATATGATTCATAAGGAAGTGGAGGTGTATGTGGATGATATAATCGTAAAGTCTAAGGATCGAGAATGCCATTTTGAAGCTCTAAGTAAGTTCCTTCAAAGAATTAAGCAATATAACCTGAGATTGAATCCTCAAAAGTGCGCCTTTGGAGTAACTACGGGGAAGTTGCTGGGATTTATGATCACTCAGAAAGGAATAGATGTTGACTCGGGAAAGATCAAAGCCATCACGGAGATGCAGCCGCCAAAGACAGAAAAAGAGATTGAAGGATTCTTAGGCAAAGTTCAGTTTATCAGTCGATTCATAGCACAACTGACCATGATTTGTGAGCCTATCTTTAAGCTTCTTAAGAAGGATGTGCCCACGAAGTGGAATGACGCGTGCCAAGAGGCCTTTGAAACCATCAAGAGATATTTGAGCAACCCACCAATATTAGTTCCCCCGCGGCAAGGTGAGCCTTTGCTACTTTATTTAGCACTCACTGAAACTGCGATGTGAGCTATGTTAGCTCAATATCTCCCAGAATCGCTAAAGGAGAATGCGGTGTACTATTTGAGTAAGAAGATGACTGACTATGAGGTTAAATATGACGCATTAGAGAAGACATGTGTGGCACTGGTGTGGGTTACCCAAAAGCTCCGCCATTACATGCTGACTTTTCAAGTGCAACTCATTAGTCGCATGGACCCCCTGAAGTACTTATTAGAGAAGCCAGTGTTATCCTATAGGACAGCCCATTGGTTATTGCTATTATCAGAATTTGACATTCAATATGTGGTGCAGAAATCAGTAAAAGGGAGAGCAGTGACAGAGTTTCTAGCAGAACATCCATCGTCAGTAGAATGACCGTCTGAATACCAGTTTCCCGACGAAGAAATTCTAGAAGTAAGTAAGAAGCCTTGGAAAGTTTTCTTCGATGGGGCTTATAATAAGAGAGGATGTGGAATAGGTGTGTTGTTAGTCACACCGGAGAATAACTTGATACCATTATCTGTCAGGTTATCCTTCGATGCCACTAATAATATAGCCGAATATGAAGCCTGTATCCTAGCATTGGAAGCTGCCTTGGAATTGGGTGTGAAAGAATTAGAAGTATATGGGGATTCCGCCTTGATCATATGTCAGACTAGAAGAGAATGGAAGACTCGGGATAAAAAGTTGTTACCCTACCATGAATACTTAGAAACTTTGGTGAAAGAATTCCGTCGAATTGACTTTTTTTATTTGTCTAGATTAAAGAATAAGTTTGCGGATGCCTTAGCCACTCTAGCATCCATGGTAGATATCCCTAAAGATGAAGGTGTAACTCCTCTCATTATTGAGTCCCGAGAAGAACCGGCCTACTGTTGTGTTATACAAAAAGGGGAGCCGAATGATGGAAAGCCGTGGTACTATGACATCCAACAGTTTATAGAAAAAGGAGAATATCCGAAAGAGTCTTCATCCATAGACAGAAAGACCATAAGAAGGTTAGCCAGTCAATATATTCTCTGTGGGGGGAAACTGTACCGGAGATCACATGATGGAGTGCATCTGTTGTGCGTCGATGAACAAGAAGCTGAAAGGATAGTATTGGAAGTGCATGAAGGGGCTGGGGCTCCGCATATGAATGGATACATGCTAGCTAAGAAGATCGTGAGTCTAGGGTAGTATTGGTCAACCATGGAAAGGGATTGCCATCTACATGTCAAGAAGTGTCATAAGTGTCAAGTGTTCACAAGTGGAAAACATCAACCCTCGATGCCACTCACTACCATTTCTTCGCCATGGCCATTTGCAACATGGGGCATTGACATCATTGGCAAGGTAACCCCTGCAGCATCAAACGGACACGAGTACATCCTGGTCGCCATAGATTATTTCACCAAGTGGGTGGAAGCTTCATCTTACAAGACATTGAATGCTAAGCAAGTAGCGAAGTTCATACAGAATAATATCATCTATCGGTATGGAGTGCCCCACAGTTCATCTCTGACAATGGACAACATTTCCGAAAAGAAACCGAAGCGCTCCTACAAAAGTATAATATTAAGCATCATCGCTCATCTCCCTATAGACCACAGACAAATGGGGCTGTTGAGGTAGCAAATAAGAATCTCAAGTCGATCTTGAAAAAGACCACCGAGACTTACAATGACTGGCATGAGAAATTACCACTAGCACTGTGGGGATATCGTACTTCCATTAGATCATCGACCGGGGCTACACCTTTTTCACTCGTATATGGAATGGAAGCGGTATTGCCTATAGAGTTAGAAGTCCCGTCGTTAAGAATTGCCATGGAGAGTCAACTGGCGGAAGTAGAATGGGTAAGAAATCGGTATGAAGAGTTAGCTCTACTGGATGAAAGGCGATTGAGGGCACTGTACTACATTCAGAGGTATCAAAGAAGAATAACCAAGGCGTTTGGCAAAAAATTGAAGCACAGAGGCTTGAAGAAAGGGGATTTAGTACTAAAAGAGATCCGAGCACCGATCCACGACTCGCGAGGAAAGTCAAGCCCACATGGGTAGGCCCTTACGTCATCAGAGAAATACTCTCAGGCGGAGCCGTGAAGATTGCAGACATTGACGGGAATGAATTCTCTCAACCTACCAATTTGGATCAATTGAAGAAGTATCACATATAAAAATAAAAAAAAATAAAAAAAAAAAGAGCCCGCTAGGTAGAAAACCCGAAAGGGCTACCTAGGCAAAAGTTAGGGTATTCAAATAAAAAATAATAATAAAAAAAATCAAGCTCGCTAAGTAGAATACCTGAAAAGGCTGCTTAGGCAAAAGTTAGAGCAAATAATAAAAAATAATAATAAAAAAAATGGACTTCTTCAATTTGATTTATGAACTACGAAGACCTGATTCCCCAAATATTACAAAGAGTTAGAGAAAAATGACAAGAGAATGCATCAAAGACGGGGATACGTAAGCAGCCCATAAAGTTACTTTGGGTGCGGTTTATTTCTTGTAAAAACACCAAGAGTTTGGTTCAATTATAATTATTAAGGGATATTTGTTGAGATTTTAATAAAATTGATATTTATTCATCCATAAAGGGTAAAAACTTTTTGAAAGATTTATTACATGCCATATGTATCCATAATTCCTACTTTCTTCAAATCCTACATTGCTTAAATAAAAAAAATATAATCCCTAATCTACTCTAAGTCCTTCTCGCTCTGCGGGCTTGGGCTTCATTCTCGTTTCATCTATTCCTCTTAGTTGTCCTAACTCGTGACGCATCTGGTGGAAGTGACGAACCTGCCAATTGAGCTGTAACTCGAGAATCATAAACGAGGCTTCGAACCTTATCCTTCATAGCCTGCACCTTTGAAACCAAGTCTTGTTTAAGCCAAGCCCTATACTCCCCATCAAGCCTAAAAGGCCCATTGCAATCCACTACCTGACTCAAACATAAGCCTGAAGCCCATTTTTTCACAGCCCAAGATACCAAAGAAGGAGTAGCTGCGTCTACCCCATGAACATGCCCTTTGATAGGGAGGTTTGTTTGAGCACGGCCCATCTGGCGAAGCACACGAGAAGCCCAGTAAAATGATGTATGCTTTAGGCCCATAAGCTTCACCTGACAACATCCCGAAGTGTGTAGTACATACTCTTCACCACAGTCCCATATAGCCACATGCCACTGGATATCTCTCCAAGTCAGAGAAGAGAAGAAGATGATCATATCCTGAATCGAGCGACGCTCAAGGAACAAAAGCTTACGCGAATATTAGTTATGGGACAAATGTTTGGGCCCATCAAGAGGAGTGATCAGCTTGAGTCTCTCAACCAACCACATCTGAAGAAGAATGGGGCTACCCCTAATGCAAGAAGTAGAGTTGGAGTGGAAGTGGTCAAGCTCATTTAGAGTTTCAGCTAGCACCAGGGGATGATGTTATAAGACTTCGACAATGGCAGAATGAGTTCACATGTTTCAATGGGTATGAAAATGGTTCCGTTCGAAACAAGAAAACAACCCACTATGCATAAGGTGAGTGCGTACTGGGTAGGCCTATAAAGAGCTAGTGGTTTTCCCCCTTCCCTCAAGAAAAATGAAGCTAGTTTGAGAATATCAATGGAGTTTTCATGGATGAATGAAGAAGCTTCCCTAGGCAAGAGTTCAAAGAGAGAAGAAAAGGTTTGGAAGTAACCTCGACGAAGGTAGGAAAGATGAAGGGACCATTAATAGAGATATTCATCAAGGCACAAAACTCTTCAAATAAAGGACATACCTCTTCACAGTTGAAGTGAAATACATGAAGATCAGAGTCCCAGAAGTGGATCACAGAGTTGAGAATCTTGTCTTCAAGCTTCACATGGCAGAGAAAGAACCATGAAGTCAGGCCGAATCGTGCGAACACCTTCTTGTCTTCTGCCCGCATTCTTGCTACGAATAGGTTGACGATCAACTTAAGAGCTTCCATTGTGTTTAGTGTGATGAAAGTGAGCATAGAGGTGTGTTTTTATAGCTTTTTGGCAAATAAATCGAGTTGGAGGCGAAGTAGAACTCTCAAAAAGTTTAAAAACGTAAAAATATTCAAAAAATGAGAACCAGGGTCGATGACCATCCCCCAAAGGACAGCTAACCATCCCCTAGGGATGGCCAACCGTCCATGGAGGGATGGTCATCCATCCCTGATCCCAAATTTTGCCTAATTTTGACTTTTTCGAGACCTTTTGACCTCGGTTTGAATTTTCGCTCAATTTTCGTCAGTTTTGACCTATTTTCGAGTTAAAATTGAACCAAAAAAGCAATTGAAACAGATTTGTATTCTCATTAGGATATAATTACATGCCAATTAGGGTTTTTAGTGCATACATAGAGAAAAGTTACATAGAAAACCCTAAGCGGGTCTCCTATAGGCCTAATGACACAAAATCATCTCCGCCGGGATGATTTCTTCGTTCCCCGTGAACCCGATGCCTCGTGATCCCCTCTTGATCCATGGTGATCCTATGAAGGATGGCTTGAAGCCTACAAACCCAAAGATTAGGTAAGATTGGTGAAGAATGAGATCACTAGTAATTGAAAGAGTAAAGAGAGAATTACCTGTGCAGCTATGTTCGCATTATGTGCATCAAGATTCATGCTTTGAAGTTCCCTAGTCAAAGATGCACTATATGCCAGCCACTCCTCAGTGTATGATACAGGCACCTGAAAGGTCAAAAAATTCAAAATGTTAGGAGAGAGAAAGCTACATATGACAAAAGGTGAAAGTATCATGATTATCGAAGTATAAGAAGGATCAATGTGTGGATATTCATTATAAGGCACTCGAGTGATCGGTCTTTGAACAAAGCTACCATCCTCAATGACTTGCACCTGCCAAGGGACAGGTGGCAAAGAAGGAGTAGAGGATGAAGACTCGCCCTCACTAGGAGCCACAGTAGCTGTAGGATGGGAGGCATGTCCTCGGGTTCGACGACCCTGCCAAATAAAGAGATATGAAGAATAATGTATAGAAAAGAGGCAAGGCTGTCAAGAGAAAGTTTGATACCTCAGCAGGTGGAAATCCTGATACAAATGGACGCATCAGATAACGCTGACAGAATGTACGATAATCCTCATGCGGACGATGGAAAGCATCCGCAAATACATCAGCCATAGCGTCTGTTAAGGCATGGTCTATCAATTTATCAGCATGTCTCATAGAAGAAGGAGGTGCATAAGGCACACGGGCAACTGAATAAGACCCACAAAGCTGGGCACGCACTCTTTCCCCAAGGTACCAGTACCTGCCAGAGGGCCCCTCGAACAAGATTCTCTTATGTGACATCTCAATCACAAAATTAAGTCGAGTATGCATGGTACCCCTCCAATGACGCCAAGGGTTCCACCTAACCTGAGGACAATGTATATTAGGGAAAGTTTGAGCATTGAGAAAGGAAAGCTGAAATGAAGATTGTTACCTTATTAGAGCGCAATCCTGCAAGAAAGGCACGACTGTAAGCATAATCATGCCTATGGGAAATGGCATTCACCCGCCTATCTAGGGCATATCTAGCGAGGGTTGTCCAGGAAAGGTCATTAGCAATCAAGATAAGGCTATTCAGGTCGAGGTACTCATGAGCCCATACCTGTAGAACATGTGCATTGTTAGAAGATGAGTAAAGGGAAGTTTATGATATTTTCTAAAAATAAGTGAGTATACCTCCCAAACAAATCCCATGCCTCTAAAGTTAGTGCATACCCCTCGAGACCGAGAGCACATGGTCCTATACATGGTGGCCAATGCAGCGCCACCCCAGTTATATTGAGGAATGGTATCAATATCCTCCAAACTGGCAAGAAGGCCTAAAGAGGCCAAATCAGTAGTGCCTGCAAAAAGAGTGCATGAAAACAAGTACAAAAGGAAAGCCCGCACGATGTGGTCAGGATCTCCTTCTTCAGGTATGTTGCTAAAAGTGTTAAAGAGGCTATTTCGATGAACTGATTTCTTCATGATCTCAATATCGCCTGCCCCAAAAAAGGTATCTAAGTAAGTTGAGTTCTTGCTTGCACTATCATAAAAATCCAAAGGGCGACCCCTAATAGAAAGTCCAGTGATCATGGTAAAATCAAGAGGAGTCATAGTCATCTCCCCAAACTCGAAGTGGAATGTGTTAGTGGTGTCCCACCAAAGCTCAGATAAGGCCATGAGAGCCTGTCTATCCATAGTATCAACCCACAGTGAGTCGATAAAGTCTCCGAAACCAAGCCTTCGGATAGTAGCTTTGACATAAGGTTGGAGAGTATCCATCTTAGCCCACCATCCAATAATACCCTGTAAAGATGACTGAGTCTTGATGTCGAACTCTGGCTGTAAAGATAAAGATTAATGGATTAGAGGTATAAAGATAAGTTATGCTAATTCTTTGAATCAAGAATACAAAATTAACTCACAAAATGGCACATTTTCAAAAAATGATCAAATTTTATTTCTCAAATGGTTTGTCAATTGTGAGTTATTCAAAAAAAAAAAAAAAACCA